>JAAAIY010000504.1:0-11084 GCA_016098105.1 Actinomortierella wolfii
ATTCTGCTTCAGTATGATAGGAAGAGCCGACATCGAAGGATCAAAAAGCAACGTCATTATGAACGCTTGGCTGCCACAAGCCAGCTATCGCTTGTCAAGATTTATTAAATGTGATCTCATTTTGTAAATGCTATCAGTACCTAATTAGATGATAGGTACAAGCGTTTGAAACTTGAGCAGGATGAAGATTTTAAAAAATCCATGTTGGAAATCCCGGATAAAGAAAGTACATGTGGAGATCGGGCAGCTAGGTTATACATGGTTACACCGATGGGATCAAGAACCCGCTTGCTGCGACCACTTGGCACATGCTATTACAATCAACAAAGCTTCCCATCCCAGGCAAAGCAAGAGAAGAGGCTGCAGCCCCATTGCTTGCGACAACGGCAGCTCCAAATGCAAACACTCCAAGTGAGAGACAGGCCACCACACACGTTTTGTAAGTTGCTACTGCTAAGGTTGGTCCTGCATCGACAGAGAGACACTGTAGAAGTAGTACCAAAAGAGGAACGATAGAAATCGATTTCATAACGGAAAGAGCCAAATCTAAATAACAGGTGCGATTTTTGGAATTAGGGGCGAGTCTTGCCAAGGCAGTTAGCTATATTTTACAATTTTTACTTACTGCCGTTTTCATTCGTTTCTTGTATAACATCACGAAAATCGAGCAGTAACCCTCTTTTCGAAGTTCAACCGCATATTTTTGCAAAATTATCCCTTGAGTAACGACCTCGAACAAAAAAAATTGAAGTCAACAATAAACATACCTTGATAAACACAACTATTGGGATCAATGAAGAACTTTCAGGAGTACATGGAGTAATGGAAAAGCGAAAAAAGTAGCAGAGAGGTTTGGAGGAAAAGTGCATTCCATCAGCTTTTCATATAGAGTATTGCACTGTCGTAATTTAGGGGCTCAATCTGGTACGTATTGCGGTTACGCCTCTCTGTTCTGAACCACTCTTAACGGATCAATGATCAAGTAAAGAATAAGACATGCCATCTCGGTGCATGGGAGGCAAAATCGGTGTCCCACTTTTGCACGATATGCATGTCTCCCACTATTTTGAATACTATGCATGTTTCCTGTTCTTCACGAAATGCATGTCTCATATTTTGCATGACATGCATGTCTTCTGTTATTCACGACATGCATGTCTCCTATTTTGCACTTGTACCGCATGTCTGCGTCTCCATGGGCAGTGATGCGACACAAATACTCATATGAATAGAGCTCTTACTCATTCTTTTATATTTTGTATGAATAATGAATAACACCTCCCGATATTCATATTCATTTACCATTCATTCATTAATTTATTCGAATGAATAAATGGGTGTTCAATTATTTATTAATGAAAGCCTTAATGAATATTCATTTCTTCTGTAGATAATTTTATTTGTTTCCTTTGTAGTCCTTCAGATGCTTACCGTTATATCATCATCAAAGTCGAAAATACTGGGCTTCATGCTTACTGTCACCAGACGCGTATGACGCGACGACTAATGGCGTTCCTAGGCTCTTAGCTACCTAGGATTGGTAACCCTAGGCATGCTCGGGCCTCCTTCCTTGCATGTTGCATGATGATGCATAAAGGCGCCAAGCAGTGGCAAAGTCCTCTGTTAGGATTTTGTTACTACCACACCAGAAATCTAAGGGGGCGGCCATATGGGTTTGTAAGTTTGGCAAATTTGGACTTTTTCGTAGAATTGCTCGTCAAGTGCTCCATTGACATACCCTCGCTGGTACATGTCATTCATTCCTTTAATCACGTTGTGTGCACCGTACAGTTTTTTTTCATTGTCTGAAACCTCATGCGTCACATTTATGCATTCAAAATTGCCGGGTCCATGAGAACACATTTGTCCACTTTTCCTTCCTTAAGAATTAGCAATCCATTATTTCTCTTTCACTTTAAGACTACGTTACTTCTCTTTATCACACAGTATCTCCAGCCTGTCCGCTAGCCTTTGTAATATCAACATCACGCGGATTGATCCATATGAGACGGCTTCCACAATCGAAATGGGACAGTGTCAAGGTCCTGCTGCGACAAGGAAAGTCAACACGTGAGGTTGCTAAGGACATTGGAGTGTCCTCATCCTTTGTTCAAAAAGTACGGGAGACTGACAAGGAGAACATACCTGAACCGGTAATGGGAAGGCCATTCAAGGTTTCAAAGAGAACAAGGGCGACATTGGCGAGCAAGATGATCACAAGTGAGATTCAAACTCTCCGAAAGGCTCAAGAATATGTGGGAGAAGTGGGAGAACAGCATGTCAGCAAACGGACGATCAGGCGTTACCTTCGTGCCGCAGGATTACTGGCAAGGCGTAAGCCAGAAGGACCTGCACTGCTACAGAGGCACCTGGATGCTAGGCTAAAATTCGCTAAGGAGCATGTCCACTGGACTGTCGGCCAATGGCGGAATGTTATATTCTCTGATGAGTGCATCATACATAGGATCAAGCCCTTCGGCACACAGTACTACTACTCCAACGAAGAGAATCGCCTTCGACATCCTCACCACTTCAAGCAAAAGATGCAGGCCGGTGGTGGCAGAATCATGGTGTGGGGTTGTATCGCTTATCGCGGTCCAGGGGATCTTTGTTGGGTCGAAGGAACAATGGATTCAGAATTCTACCGGGATCTTCTTCGCAAGTATGTTATCGCCAGTGCCAACTATCATGGGTTGAATCGCCAAAAATTTTTATTTCAACATGACAATGCAACTATCCATAACGCCAAACTTGTTCGTAGATATCTCAGGAGAGCCCATATAAAGACGCTGATATGGCCACCCAATTCGCCGGACATTAACGTCATTGAACGGGTGTGGGCATTCATCAAAATGCGGCTCGACAAGTATCTATATCCTCCAAATACTCTTCAAGAACTTTTCGATCGAGTTGAAGATATCTGGAGGAATTTATCCAAGGAGTACCTTTTGGAGCTGTATGCTGAACTGCCTGCAAAAATGAGGAAGCTTATAAGAACCAGGGGTCGCCACTCAATGGTTAAGAAAGGCACTGGACGCAGAGCGCTAGAGCAAGAAAAGGCAAAGAAGCAATAAAGGCCAAATGTGTTCTCATGGATTTGGCAACTTTGAACTTGTAAATGCAACGAATGACGTTTCAAATGAAGAATGAACATTGCGGGTGGCATGCAACACGCCTGAGGCAATATTTTACAATTACCAGCGAGGGCATGTCAATGGAGCATTTGACGAGCAATTCTACGAAAAAGTCCAAATTTAAAAAACATATAAACACATATGGCCGCCCCCTTATGAATATTCATTATGTTAAAAATGAATAAACGAATCGAATAACGAATAAAATGATGAATGAATGGATAATAAATGAATATGAATAGAAGCAAAATTTATTCGAATAATTAATAATGAATAATGAATAGACCCCTTGTTCATTATTCGTTAATTTTTACGAAAAGAATATGAATAGAGAGTCTATTCATTCATATTCATTCGTTTCGCATCACTGCCCATGGGAGGAAGAAAAATGTGCGGATAAAACTATTCCAAAGTAGTTTGCTTACATACACTCTTTTTCAGGGTGTGTGGTTGATGATCAGCCCCTCACGCTTTTTCGAACTTCGCCAACATTTTTTTTATTTTTTTCGTCACTGTCGCCCATACTTCGTTGATTTAAAAGGTAGTAGTGCATGCACACTTATCGCGTCGCTGCTGAGGCTACAACATGCGCAACCACCCTTATTCACGCCGTACGAGTGAAAGGAAAAAAAAAGAAAGAAGAAGATGTTCTTACGAACAAATCTATAGAACAGTGGGCTTAATCTCAGCGGATCGTAGCAACAAGGCTACTCTACCGCTTACAATACCCCGTTCAATTAAAGTCGTCTGCAATGGATTTATCTCTTCCAATATTTGAAATTATCATGTACAGGGACACAGGCAACCTTTCCGCTACCCATGCGATCCTGACTAGTATGGTTCAGGGGCCGAAGCCCTATTCTTACTCAACTAAAAATTGGAAAAGGCGGTAATCGTCGCGTTCTAGCACGGATTCTGACTTAGAGGCGTTCAGCCATAATCCAACGGATGATAGCTTCGGGCCATTACCTGCTCAGGTAGGCCCAAATACCAAATATCCGAATTGAGTGTTCCTCTCGTACTAACTCAAATTACTATTGCAACAACACTTCATCAGTAGGGTAAAACTAACCTGTCTCACGACGGTCTAAACCCAGCTCACGTTCCCTATTAGTGGGTGAACAATCCAACGCTTACTGAATTCTGCTTCAGTATGATAGGAAGAGCCGACATCGAAGGATCAAAAAGCAACGTCGCTATGAACGCTTGGCTGCCACAAGCCAGTTACACCAAATAGGCTAACCATTCTCGTGTCACCTTTTTCTCATCTCCACCCAAGCCACAACCCCCATCGGAACACCCCCTCCAAACCCCTAACTCTTCTCTGTCCCTGTCGTAACTTGCACCTTCTTTCTTCATACTCATGCCACACCGTGCGTGCTAGCCTATGTTCGTCCCATTGAGGCATGTTCAGGTCCATGCTCGACTCGTGCATGCCTACATCTACATCAACAACATTCATTCTTTCCTTCATTGAATGCATGTAATAATCATGGAAGGAAGGAACGACTAGTGGTATGGTCAGGAGCCTCAGATAGACACACCAATGTATGAAGTGCCATTTGTGCCCATACGGTTGCAACTACTACTGCTTTATTGTTGTTGTCCTGTTATAACCGTTGCCACCATCTTGTCTTCTAACCTACTGTATATCGGAATATGGTCTATCTACTACAACGCTTATAACTTGCATCACGGTGGGAAACATGACAAGTCAAAGAGGTAAGCGAGCCAACGGTCGTCCATGGAAAAAAAATACTAGCATGTTTGGGTATTCACGCTTGACCACTCATCCTCATACTCTTCTCGTCCATGTGGTGCATCTATTTGTCACCCAACAGACTTCTTCTAGTGAACACACCAAGAGACTTGTTACCAGGAATCTTACTGCTTTATTCATATTGCATCAACCATTACTACCGATAAACGCCCTCTCCTCTACCAAATTTCTACAAGGTTCACGGGTCATGTTATGCTACCAACAGCCACTCAAACATTGAGACAGGATCAAAAAGGCATGCTTGTCTCTTTTGCCGTCCATTTACCAAGGTACACTCCCCAAAAGGCGACGAACTCAAACTTCCCACTAACAGCATATTTCCTTCCTAAGCGAAGTTGCCTAGTTATGCCTCTACAATATCCCACGCACCCAACTACATGGTTCAGAGCAAAGAGATTGCGAATATCAAATTGCTAAAGTGATGGATGAGCGCCAATGTGTTCTATTTCTTCGGGCAAGCTTCAAACATTCCGAGGAAGGCGGATGAAATTTATGGCACTTTTACAGAATGATGCACCTAAGGCAGGGGGATCAGATCACCAACTCCCCCATGAATAGAGCCCGACCTTGGAAAAAAAAACGGTGCCAGAAGATTTGCTGGTAGCAGCAGGAGATTTTATGACGACAGTTACAACTTTTTACCCACCTGCTCTGAGGTTCAAACCTGGGTGCTCAATAACCTAGACCTAAGGATACCATAACAGACTATGATAACAAAAGCACTCGTTCTTAGTACACCACTTCTTCACCAAGGGACATCAGATGGCTCAAATTGGGTAGCGCACCCGGTCTAGATGGTCTCAGGTATGACATCTATCACTTCCCCTAGAACATGAACAGCACAAATCATCTTATCATTCCTCAACAATACCCTCAAAGACTGACCCTTTCAATACAGTGGTCAGATATCATCACACTTATGCTCTGCAAAAATAGGTAACAGGAGGGAGCGAAACGCCTGGCACCCCATACCCTTAATCAACACTGATGCAAATGTTTTCACCGAGATGTTCGCTTGTCGACTACCGCTCTCCATGCCAAAAGTTATCATGGTGTACCATACATGATTCATGGGTGAGCTCTTTTTTCGCAGATAATGGCTAAATACTGTACATTCTTATGGACCACTACGAGCGCAGGCGGGCAGGAAGCAGGATTGCTGATCGACATGGAGTAAGCTTGCGACCAAGTCCATCCAAATCAACTGCTAAAGGGCATTGGAAACAACGGGAATCTCAGACCTCTTCGAGGAATCAGATCAGACTGTCTCGTCTTCCAAGTCAGGATAAAAATCAACGTCAACGGGGCACCTGTCTAAACATGTTCATGCACCGAGGCCACCACCCGAGGCGACACGCTCTCCTCACGCCTGTTTAGCAAAATGTTTACTCCTCTTTTATATACAATCACGAAGGACGAAGCTCTCGGTTGAATCACAATCCCATGCCTGGAATATTCAGCGAAGATTTGCCGATGCGGAGGATATTCTACTCATCGAGCGCAACAAAATTCATTAGCAGTAGGTTAAGGCGGTTCTTCCTATATCTATGAAGCTACAACAACAATGGAAATGTCAATTTCGTCAGGGCAGCTTTTTTCTTTTCACATGGATACCTAATCTGGACCAGCATGAAGTACTAAGGGCGGAGTAAGGACAGTGGCGCGATGAAGACTGCTATAGACTAGTCAGCTAGCTAGTCCAAGCAACCTTGACACCTCGGATACCTAACTCCATTCTCAAATGTACAGGTATGCGAACATTAATCTCATATCCTTTAGAGGATCGGAGCATATTTTTCTGTCCATTCTCAAAGATCACTCGCCCTGATATTAGGAAGGTCCCTCATGGTCAACTAGCCCCGCTTTCTCTAAACGCTGGCACATCCTTTGCATTGCTCCTCTCTACGAGGATCTTCTCACAATATTCACCTTTCTACCAGAGCTTTCGATCATGGAATCCAAAGCAGCTCCTCCGTAGTACACCAAAAAAATCATGGCAGTCTCGGGAGCATTGGTCTAAAATATCAGAGGTCTGCTTTTTTTCCGACTTCCATCTACAAAACGTGGCTTCTCTATCAACCTCAATAGGTCGCAGGAGTTCTCAGCTGCCAGCTCAAAGAATATTCGGGGACACAAAATCATCTGGCACCATTCTGTCATCTTGATATGTCGGACACATGGCACTGGGCAAAACCCAAATCCGCCTCTTTGAATGACCTGCTCCAGCATAAGTCAAGATTCCTATACTGCAGCACCCACTTCTCCTATCCACCTGTAGATACCCATGAGCTTGAAAAAAAAACTTTACAAATCTTCTGAGTAAATAAATGTGCACGTACTTGAGGCATTGTACATACACCAATTTTCTACACTGTCTGCTAGAATAATAGGAGTCTACCTGCTGCTGATAGATGTGCCCATCCGGAGAATGAGACAAAAAAGTGCAGCTAGTGCAGCCTCACGCAGCTTAGAAATCGACGCAAATGAGGAGGACCAACTGGGGGATGGAAATCAAGCAATATCGCTCATAAGGCTGCAGATTAGAGCGACTGTTAGGCATGCTATATGGTTTAACGCTCGCAATAGGAGCCACCTATCCTCGCATTCATGGTTGTACGACTCTCCCATGACTTGAGCAAATATTCAAAATGCTCTAGCCCTTCAAAAAAAACAAGAAAAGAGAATGCAATTATAGAAGATGAGATTTCGGAAACTTTATAGTTTATGAGAGTGGGCGATGAAGAAAGTTGAAATGAGGTTGTCACTTTTTCGTGGCATACCATACTTCAGTACCTCAGTATATTATTGTATAGGAGAATATTGGGATCATGCTGTCATCCATCCCCTTTTTTTTCTCTTGTTTCTTCATCACCATGCAGAGTTCATAAATCTATGTACCACACATTGAGAATGATGCTTAATCATACGAGTGGAAATGAAGGCGGTTGGGAAGTAAACATCCGTGAATCATGGGGAAGGAAGTATGGTGGAGGCTAAAAACGGTTGTGTGTGCTCGGTTTGGGGGAAGGGAGGCATGATCGTCTATACTAGGCTTCATTGTCGGAGCGTGCATGTTTACTTTCCACTTCATCGCAGACTCTGGCAACGATTGAGATGCTTCTTGAGGCAATTCCTTCTATCCATAACAGAAGGAACCATGGTGTTTACTTACCTTGGATGGGTTGCATCCTAAAAAGCCGTATTTGGTAACCCCTTTTGGCTGGAGTTAATGCATGGGCTCATTGAAGGCCAAGGGAGCGTACTTGGTTGAACAATATTTATTTTCTTTATGGAGATTCCACATCACAAATTTGAATGTTTTCGGAAATGACCTGTTAAAAAATGCATGTACTACCAAGGAATCAAAGGATAGATGTAGCCACACCTGCTTCAAAACTCTATTGATCTAGAGAAGTTGGCCAACTTTTGCAACATATCAAGGAGTGTGTGGATAATATGTCCAATCACAGCAATGTGCTCTGGCTTGTTCATATCCTCGTGCGCGTATTGAATTTCGTGCACCATAACCTCGCTACGTGTAAGTGGTTTCCAGGTAGCTAGCTCGACCAATTTGGTGGCGACATCTCCTATAATGGCGGCTCGTAGGTAGATAATATCTGCCTTGACCACTGGAGGACTGTGGCATTTCAAAAGCCTCCTGTTGTAGGTGCTCAAAACCAATACTCTCCTCCGGAGGCTATCCATATCCAATTTTCCATCAATACCCATAGCAGCAGCGAGTAATCTTGAAATTTCATCAACGGAAACACGCTTTTCCTCCTCCTCGATACTACCAATGGCTAAAGCAGAAACATCGGCAAGAGAATCCATGATTGCAAGCAACTGAACTTTTTCTCCGCACTGCTCGAGCTTCGAAGCAATGTTGTGAGCAACATTTCCGCCAAACGACCATCCCAGAAGGCTGTATGGTCCATGAAGTTGAATCCTACGGATCTGATCAATGTAGTCCAGAGTCATTTCCTCAATGGAGCTCGCTAATGGCGTCTCGCCATCAAATCCACGTGCTTGTAGTCTGTAGAGTGGCTGTTCCGGATTCAGATACTGCACCAAGCCTCTGTAGGACCAACTCACTCCTAAGCCAGGATGGACACAGAACAGAGGAGGCCGATTGCCTTGTATCTTGAGAGGAAGCAGCACGCTAAACTCATCGTGGTGCGTTATGCCGACATTAGTGCGAAGCGCAGTCCGGGCTAACCCAGCAATTGTTGGGGTTGAGAGCAGTGAATAAAGCTTCCAGTCAACACCAAGTCGGGCTCGCACGATGCTCATCATTCGTGTTGCCATCAGAGAATGTCCGCCAAGCGCGAAAAAGTCATCTTCACGTCCAATCTGATCAACTGTGAGCAACTCACGCCATATATCAGCCAATGCTGACTCAACCTCGCCTTGAGGAGCTTCATATACCCCAGATACAAAGGAAGCACTTTCGGGGTCAAGGCAGTGCACGCCGGTCCACTTTTCCGTTATTGTTTAGGGGCATTGAACCAGTCGCACGAATGCTGAGGGAATCATGTATTCTGGAAGTCGCGCCGAGGGGTGTTCTCGTAGACCATGGACAAGACCATCTTGTGGACCACATACTACATATGCCACCAACCGCTTGTTGCCACTTTCGCCATTCGTCATCACAACGACCGCGCGTACACCAGGATGCTCAATGAGTTGAGCTTCAATCTCTCCCAACTCTACTCGAGGGCCTCGGATCTCGACCTGATTATCTCTTCGGCCAAGGAGCACCAAATTTCCATCGGGAGGGTAGCGGACCAAATCTCCTGTCTTGTACATACGAACTCCGTTCACGTTGCTGAATGGATCGGGTATAAAATTCTTTGCTGTGAGGTCTGGTTGTTGAGGTACTCGTTAACAACACCAGTTCCACCAATGTATAACTCTCCAGCTACACCAATTGGCACAGGGACAAGATGGTTGTCCAAAACACAGACGCGGGCATTGCCAATGGGTCGTCCAATAGGTAGCCGTTCCAAACTCTTGATGGACTTGGTGATCTCAAAAGCAGTGGCGTACACTGTTGTCGCCGTTGGTCCATTTACGTTGAATATACGGACTGGTCCACCGTGCTGAGCCACAGATGAGAACGCCTCAATGGATCCTTGCTCGCCTCCACAAATGAGATACTTCAGCTTTGACAGGGTATCACCAATAATATACGCGTATTGATGGAACAATGCGGTTGGCATAAAGGTCGACGTGATCTTGTACTTGTCGATAGCTGCTGAAAAGCGATGAGCATCAAGAAGAGTATCGTGGTCAATGATGACGATACTTGCTCCTTTGAGTAGTGGCACCCAGACGTCGAATGTACTTGCATCAAAGGATGGATTAGTGGAGAATGCCACACGATCTTCAGCCTCGACATCTGCAAACCCATTGCTGTAGGCAAGACGAGCAATTCCGCTGTGAGAAGCCATGACTCCTTTCGGTTGACCAGTTGATCCCGACGTATACATAATGAAGGCTGTATCCATGCTCGACGGTGTGGTGATATGACTATCAGCAAAGCCTATAACATACCCAGAATGGAACATTGGGAATTTTTAGGTCGGTGCAAAGGCATTAACAAGAGTATTAGCAACTCGCAGGATAACATACCTGAGATCTCGTTTGTTTCATTCACTCCAAGGCGAAGGACGGGTAGCTTCATATCAGGAATACTCATGCTCTCATTGGTCACCACTAGCTTTGCACACAGTCCGCTGCAATATATATCTGTCGTTCTGCAGGGATTCTGGGATCGATAGGTACATATTCAGCTCTAACCTTGAGGACGGCGATCTGTGTGGCAACAAGATCGATTGAGCACCCTAACAGGATTGCTACATTATCACCTGGTTGGACTCCCATGCCAATCAGAATCCCAGCGATTTGGCCTGCTCTTGTGTTCAGTGCTCCATAGGTCAAAGAGCGATCCCTATGCACCACAGCGATTGCCTCGGGAGTTCGTCTCGCCTGTTCCTCGAAGAGCTGGTGGAGGTACTGGTCACTTGGGTAGGCTACGTCGGTACTGTGCCAAGAAAAAACAACCATGTTGTGTTCTGTTGCAGGCATTACATTAAGTTTCTCAACCGATACTTCCTGTAATATCTCCGAAAAACACACTAGAAAAGATTCAAGTGGAATCCGAATGGGGA
>JAAAIY010000506.1:0-10829 GCA_016098105.1 Actinomortierella wolfii
AGACCATCTGCCCCAACACCGATCTCAGTGGACGAGTGGACGAGGACATCTTTTGCTGACTGCAGACGGAAAAGCTCCCAGCAATCGCTATTCACATTCACACAGAGGTTCTCTACAGCATTTGGTGGACATATACCACCATCCACAAGCTCCAACCCTGTCAACCGTCGCGGGGTTGAAAGGCAAACGATCTCGTATGGCTAACGGTCAACAGTCTCAAGATGCGAGCGCGGACGGCGATCACCCAGGCTAAGCTCAAAGATGCTAGGAGGCAGACTTCAGACGCAGACCCAAACGCAGACCCGGACCAATCATACCAGCGGATGCGGATGCGCAAGATATGACACCGCCCGCCACACATTGTTATGACCAGAGACGAGGTGACCATTGGCGACATGTGGCCTAGTCTTGGCAAGGATACTGACCAGACACTCCTCCTCGGAGAGTCGCCATCGCAGCTGAGGAACCAGAGCCGCCCGACATTGAGCCGCCTGATGAGATCACGGACGAACTCTCTCAGCTGTTTGAAATGGTGGTACTGCCGCTATCCCTGGACTTACCTGACCTTCTGCGTGCTATGTTATCTGCCACGGACTCATAGACCCATTGGATCTCCCTCGTTCTTCGTGTGCTGTAGTGTAGATTCTTTTTCTTGCTTCCCTCCTTCCATTGTGTATTCTAGACTCTTTATGATATAATCTCGTCATATCGTTTCTGGGTCACCCTCCACCCTTTGTCCCATAGTTAGATAGTCCCTCCCTATTGTGCAACGGGTGGCCGTGTCTTGCAAGAGTGCGGACAGGTGCACGCCAACGAATGAAACTTTCTTTTGAAGCCCGTATAAAAAATGTCCCACTTTTGCCAGTAAAAGTGGGACATTCTGCGAAAGGGGGTGTAGATAGCTGTTTGTTCTATTCTTCGCGTCTCTACTTGTATAGCTCTCGTGAACATCATCCCAACAGTTGGCAACCGAGCTATCATTTCAAATCCTTTGCATAGAGTACTTGAAGTGATTTGGAAAGCACCAAACATCCTTGTTCGGTTGTCATGTTCACCACACAAGCTTGACCCACTTAGTAGCACCACACAGGTCGAGGTGTTGACAACCACCTTCCATCAGCATTGAGAGTACTGTACACAAATGCAGCACGGAGTTTAGGTACAACGTTGCATGGTTGCACTAATATAATGATTGGCACCAACACAGAGTGAGCCAAGAGGAGAATGAATGGGGAGGAGGAGGACACTCCATTCCTCATCCTCATCCCCAGCCTCATCCTCATTCTTTTTTGCATCCGTAATACCCTCTCTCACCATTATTACTTCAACTCGTTGGAGTCTTGCGCTAGGTTTTGACTCCAAGCCTACCAGACACTCTCTATCATCTTTCCAGTATATCATGAGTGGCCAGACCATGGTATCCTTGTTGTTCCTCCTAACCATATTGGTTGTGGCAACAACACAACAGGTTCCGGTTGCTCCTTTGCCAGCATGTTACATGGGATATGCCAAGTACAAGGATAAATTTTTCATCCATGGTGGACGGGCAGCCTATGGGAGAAGTACTCCTTATGTGACAGGCCAGTTCTTCTATTTGGATCTCTCGAAGCCCTGGAAATCAGATTCACCAGCATGGGTAAAGCTACCAGATGGTCCAATCCTACAACATTTTATAACTGCTCTGTCATGGGATGGCAAGATACTTATAGTATTCGCTTATTCTCCAGAAGAGATTCATCGTTTCTATTTGGAGCACAATATCTGGGTAGCTTCCCCAGCCATCCATCGAGATACAGGTGCATACACGTATCCAGTGACGCTAGGAGCAGAGAATACGGTTCTCATTGCTGGAGGATATAGAGGAGCGAACGAGACACCTGGTGTGTACGATATCTACTCGTTCAACTCACACTCATTGGTGACCCAAAACCTGCCATCAAAATCAAATACCTTCCCGGAATACGAATTCCTTCCTGGTCGAAGATGGCACCGTGCCGTGTAGTCAGAGTATTACAAGAGTGCCTTCTTCTACGGTGGTTTAGTATATGACCATGATGTTCCTGGACATCCTGAATTGCCAAGGTCACAGTTGCTTACAATTTATAATGCAGAAACTAAACAATGGACTGACAAGGTAAGCTTGATCATTGTGATGTGAAACTCTGCTTGAATCGCATGATGATGAACAAACGCCGTTTCCACGACTCGGAGCAAGGAACCATTGGCTAATTGTTTCTCTTCCTCATACGATAGCCAACATCTGGCTTTGGAAGAGGCTCAATATTTGAACAATGCATGGCCATGAGTATGTATCACCAAATAAGACCAACCACATGATATGCTCTATTCTTTTACTTCTGTGATCTTAACAGCTTCAATGTTCTATGTCTCATTGAATAGGTGAGGATGGCAAAACGATCATCTCGTTTGGTGGACTATATGTCGGTACTGGATCGTACATGAGTGGTGTTGCTCTCTTGGACGTAGAAACCGGCATCTGGAGAAATGGCACATATGTCGGAGATTTTTCTCGGCAAGCCCAAGCGTGCACTGTCTCTGGTGACTACTTTCTAGTATGGGGAGGTAAGCAGAATAAGCATGCACAGTTATAGTAGATTAAGACTGCTGTTACTTTCATGTAACTCACCTTAGATTCCTTCTCATGATGACATTCTGTGGCAAGGCTGCGACGTAAGCTATAATGTTTTCCATGGAAACCAGACTTCAACTCCAGTGTACATCTATCAGATCTCAAAGGATGCGTGGGTCGAGAAGTATCAGCCACCTACCAATTTACTAAAGCCAGATCCTTCCACGGTTCCAATATCATCAACAACATCGACACCATCTTCAACACCTTCAATGGAGTCGATTCACTCCCCAACAAATGGTCCTAACATTGGAGTAATTACAGGAGGAGCCGTTGGAGCCGTAGTTGTAGTTGTTGCAATCCTACTCTTTGTGTGGAGGCGTAGGAAGATGACCCCTAAGAGTGCTGTGAAGAACAATGGCTCAGCCGTGGAGGATGATCATCACAACCCTACGCTAGATGACAAGTATAATGGCCATAAGCATGACACAGGACGGATACATCATCGGATGGCTCCGGATAACTCGACGCTCCAGTCCCCTCAAGTCACATACCGACATGAGTACGATGGCGGTGATGGACAGAATGACCATGATGATGATTTGTATGATGGTAAACGACAGTCTCCAAAGGCAGCAGTGGCACCCCATTATCCTTCGTGGGGTGCTAATTTTAACGAGAGCTACGCTACAGATGGATTTTTGAATGGCTATAACCAAGCCATTGATTCAAACAATGCGAACCGCACAAGATTACAGTCCACGTTAAAACGATATCCTTCACCACAACCTCACCTTTACGATCATGTAGCACCACCACCACCACCACCTCATTCTACATCGCCACCAACAGTACCATCAATGCATCGACCTCGTGACCCACAATTGATAGAGCAAAGACAAATGATGCGACACACACAGAAGCATTCTCGGAATGTGAATGGTCGAGGGGTAGAGGATCGGTCACAGGCTCAATAGCCTCATTGGTGGTTTGCAGTGGTAGAACTACCACAGCAGATGCAATTGATCTGGAGGAAGATCATGTAGCTGAAGAGAAGTAACTATTAGACTATAGATATCGATCGACTATGAAGGTGATGTGTATCCCTTTCTTTATAGAGAATAGATTTGGAGATACCGGGCCATTCAGGTACAATTTCTCTCCTCTTGTCATTGATTATTGATTGTACGTGTTATGAATGCGCAATAGTTGTAATACATTCCACATTCAATATTGTAGATACGAGAAGTTACTGTTGTCGACCCCCCTTTTCACTCTCATACCAACACGTTCAGCAGCTTAATGGTGTATCAACAACATATGGCGTTTGTCAACATCAACGAGGAACTTTGAACAAGCATATCGGGAATGGGTCCTCACAGAGCCACTCAATTGGAGTATATCTATTCTTCAGGCTAAAGATGGCTGACTTGGTTTACATGATTATAATGGTGTTCACCACTATCCTTTTTTCATGCATGCAACATATACTTGATTGCCTACTTCAGTCTATTCAAGAATGGATGACAAATTTTATGGACTTAGTCTACCATTATCCTCTACCAACTTTTGTTCCAACGCTACCAGAAAGTAGTGAAGGATACTGGTGCAGGGCGGTTTGGTTATGTGGGTATAAAGTATCATGCCAGTACTTTTGGCACTTTGATCGCCTAAGGCAATATATACTGTACATCCCCTACTCCAAAATGTCCCACTTTGGTTAGTAATAGCGGGACATTTTATTGAAGGATTATTAGTTTATGCGGGTGAGGATCATGTGGAGATCAAGAGTGAAACTCTTTCCTCACCCGCGTAAGCTAATATTCTTACTCTTATATCAAGATTTTCTATTTTTCTGTGTTGGCAGATGCAACGTGGGCCTTCGCTCACCTCAACCTAAAGCTCAAACCCCCAGAGGAAGTTCGCTCTGAACCATTGGACAGCGACAGCCGGCCATATGATGACCCCTCTTCCACCACCACAATCAGGACCTTCAAACCGCCTGAAATCAGGAGCAGACACCACCTTCTCGGATGAGGTCCCCCCCTCGATTACACAGTGCGTAAGGCACGGCGTTACCTTGACGACTCCAAGCAGAAGCGGTGCCAAGAAGCATTTGACGCAAGTATAGATGAATCGGTACCTGTGTATGACCGACTATGTTAGAAGAACAGGGGCCAACTGTTCCCTGACAAGTGTTGGGACACCGTGTTCCAGCGACTTCACAGCCCTCACAGGAGCCCAACATAAAAGCAGCTCATCTACCCACTCGCACACAGGGCTATTCATCCGGACAGCTAGAAGGCAAAATGGAAAAAGCTCAAGGACGACGAGACCATGGGACAGTGCAAGTGGTGCTTGATCAACATGCCAGACGGGATAGTGGTTACTATTCACATCCACACATAATTACCAGAGGAGATGCGTACCAAATTCCATTTATTTTTTCACATTTCCACGCTAAAAACATCATACTACAGCTCTATAAGTCCCTTTAAATGAGAGTGACAAATGATTTTGAAAAGGTATCCAATAGATAGTCGCGGCAAATACATTGCTAAAATGCGGAGAGAATTACCAGATGAAGATATTACATAATATCACAACCAGATTGCCAGTTTATTCTAGCAAGTAATTTTGTACATCATCTCCTCTGAATATAAAACTTAGGCATTCCAAATGGTGTTTGTGCGTCGTATACGCACAGATGATCATTCAACAATCGACATTATACCCAAAAATCGCCTTGTGGAGATTAGACCTCAAAGCTCCATAATGGAGTGGAAAAGCACAGATTCCTAAAATAAAGGGTATTTCGGCCACCAGAGTGCGAGGTAGATTTTCAATTTTTCAAAGGACTTGGCAAGACACCACCTGTTCACCCGTGCATTGTCAGCTAGAATTTACCCAATTGGAAGTTGATACTTTCCAGGCTGGCGTAAGCGTCTTCAATCCTCTAGTGCTATTATGGTCCCCTAGGACGTGTTTCGTATGGCACATCAGGAGCCTTCTGGATAGCAGGCGCTGTCGAGAACTGAGAAGGGGATTGATTCGGTTTCTCACTAAATGGGCTCAGTTGTTTCTGAAATGTTAGTTACCACTGTCTGCAACTGCTGAAATCGCAAATAGCTCGAGTTGTAAGGCCCGTTTCTGTCTCTCCCTTCCACCTTTTTGATCATGACTTCCTCTAGCAATGTCCTCCACCTGTCGTTGTTGTCGTTCTCTTCCTCTTAACGTTACGGATGGTCAAGAACGTTGCACATATGATCACAGCAAGGATACTCATTACAACGCGTCCAAAAGCACTTCAGAAAGTCTGGAAATGCCCCCCCATCATTTAGTGATGGCACTTTACCTCTGTTGGTGACATCAACGGTGTAGCTGAAGATGATGCTTCCTTGGTGGCCTCTCTCTTTCTCTCTGCTGAGTAACCTTCTTTACTTCCCGCGAGAATACAGCAATAAAAGAAACTACGGCGGCTGTTGTTTTCTCGTGGGAAAAAAAGGTTACACAATAGACACGATGGGGATTTTGCCAAGCTTTCATTGTTTTTCAACATATGAGAACAAATCAATATTATTGCCAGCGTTTGCGATACGCACAGTACTGATTGAATATTACTCTCCAGTATTCTGTAAGCGTTTCTTGTGCTACAGGTAGATCGACGTCAATAATAGGTTCATAACCAGAACGACTGAAGCGACACAGGTGACGATACTTGAGAGGAAGAAGGGGAGGAAGGAGGTGGAGTATGAACGGCCATAAAACGCTCTACCTTTCTCAACAATTCCTGTAAATGACAAAAGCTTCAATTCGTACATATACACATACAGATAAAATGTTTGTCAATGACAGTGTGGAAGTTCCATGGTCACTGCTGAGCGACATATTATGGAATTGGGGTTGGTCAAGGAATGGGGGTATGATATATGATGGCGGTAACAAATGAAGCTTGAGAGAAAAACATACATTTGTTCGGTTGATGCAGGCCATGCACTTGATAACAGAGAAAAGTGAGACCTCCTGACAAATGTCATAGCCACGGTTAGTTTGTCCTCAAACAACTCATACAGCCTGAAATCGATCTCTTGATAAGACTGAAAAAATTCCGAAAGGGTCGTCGCACCATGTCCTTCTCTCCATCCTCTGCCTGAGGCTGTTAGCAGTTAAGTTAGAAGTAACTATAAATAAATTGTCATTTGCAAGAGCATAAACAAAGCTCAAAGGCATAGCACAGCACAGGACAAGTCTACATGCAAACAGAAAAGAACGTGAGATTGTCTATGGGCTGTTGTTTAGGTCAAGGTTTCCTGAAACCACAAGGCTTTTCCAACATTTATTGGTGTATTTGAAAAACGAAGTTCGATATCAGAGAGTAAGTTTACCTCGGCTTTTGCATTTTTTCCTTGAAGGCAACCATCCACGCTAATAGATTATCATTATAAGCACATTCTGCACGACACTGGAGGAGCAAACGATCTTCCACAGACTTCTTCAACGAAATGTCGTTTATTAACCAAACTCTCCTCTCCCCTAACAGGAGTCACACCTAGATGGAGCTCCATCCAAGCTTTATAAGCCTATTCTCGCAATAAGGATATCTTGGATGTTTTCAAAGTAACTCAATTTCTTCTCTTGATTTTACCACGTCGTCCGAAAAAACTTAGGTGTCATTCTTTTTTTTCTTTTTGGGAAATTTGGAATGCTGCACTCAAATGGCTTTAAATTTTGGGAGACCAGGTTATAGCCTAAAACAACAATGTCTTCTGACTTGGACAAATAGACCAGAGTTTGTCCATCCATATGCATTTCATGCACATCCCACGGCTTCCTCTCCTTTTGTCCCCTTCCATTTTGTGTGCGAACGTTAGCATGCAGCGACAGAAACTTTTAAGTATACATGTTTTCTCGGATGCCACTACTTCAACTCACAGTCCATCCAGATCAAAAAAAAATGGTATAGTAAACAACTGATTTGAAAAATTCGCAGCGCTTTAATCGAGGCTCCACCGCCGCTACGAATATTACTCTGATTATTGTCTGCCTATGCTTTGTCACCAAAGAAAACGAAGCGTACACGAAAAATGGAAACTTCTTAAATATTTACAGCATACCAAACCAGCCGAAAAGATTCACTTTCCTAGTCTCTAATCTTCTTTGCCTTGAAAAAATTGATGGTAGCACAGCTCTTTTAGACTGACCCATCAGACAAGTCCCACAGCCCATATCGATTTTTCTTGCTGGCATGGTTTTGTTGTGCCAATGATTATTATTTAGCCAGCTAAACCTCCCGTTTTCTGTCTCTTTTCCTTCATACAATTCTCTCGCTTGTCACTCACTCTCATTATCACTATCACTATTACCAAGTCCTCCTCCTTTTTCCCCAACTCTATAAGAGTACTACTCGTCCAATTGAGTGGTATTCAACATAGAGAATGGCGAAATGGGTAGTCGGCTGTGTTATCAGCGGAGGTCCCAAGGAGCTGATGGCATTTGCATACAAAGACCGTCAAGTGATGCTCTTGAAAATGTCCACCGATGACTGGACATGGCGGATATTATCCAACAAACAAACAACCCCAAGAGGCTACCTCGATGATCTCGCCCTTGAGGACCATATAGACTCTTTCAAATGCGCATACCACCCTACAGCAGGCTTTGTTATCGTATTTTTGACTTTGGGAAATGGTAGCCGAGGCCTATTGTTACCGAACTCTGGTGAATGGGAAGGGTTGACCCTAAATGCGGGTTCAGAGATAAGAAGTCTGGTGATATGGCCTGTCAACGATGGAAAGAGTATTGCCTTCATGTACAGTTATCATGATGGGAACATAGTCAATTTCGCAACGATTAAGAGCGGAAGCCATGTCGGCATTCTCCAGGACAAGTGGGTACTTGTGAGTTTGTAATCTAAAAAGAAGCGTTTCGCATGAACAACAATTGCTGCGATGTTCTTTACCTACTAACCCCAGATGTTAATTCATTGAAATTTAGGATCAAAGATATAAAACCGACTTATTCCTGAACTACGCCAATGGGAAATTTTACATGTTAGAAAATGGTGACAGATTGGTATTTACAAAGGTACCATTCACCACCACGACTGTCCCAGCCTTGAGAAACGGCACCGAAATCAGCACAAATGTCAATTTTCGTACCAAAACTCTGCTCTCATCCATCGATCAGAATGACGAGCTGTACATCTTCCTTCATGATGAATATATTACCTCAAAGGTAAAATTCCATATCATTGTGAAATGCTGGATGATTTTTTAAGCGTTTAACCAAAGTGTATGTAGAACTAATCTCGTTTTCTTATTTTATGGGAACTGGTGGGGGGGGGAAACGATAGACTGGCACGTTGCTCCAAATTAATTCTACGTCTAACACCATCTCCGGCCAGGGATCGGAGCTGATAAGTTGGACTGCTTATGGGCCAACCTTTCATGTCCTTTACACCGCTTACTTCAACTCCACCCCAGTTATCATTGATCGATGGAAACCACATCGCCTATTTTTAATGCCATTGATCGAGCGGTCGTGGGATTTCAAGCCGTTGTATTTTGAGAAGGATATCCCATCCATGGACAGAGGATTTTCACCTTCATCCGCAGGCGAGGTTATTAGTTCCACTCGCGTAACTGGTATTGCATGCGGCATTATGGCTGTGTGCATTTTGTTGTGTTATGCCGCATATCGAATTCGAGCTCGTCGCGGTATTAGAGGGTTGCAAGCGACATCAATTCCACAGGGACCGATTATATCAGATTCTGTAGACACTCTTCCAACATACTCGCCTCATGATCCAATTGTAGCGCAGGACCTATCGCTTTCATCGAATGCATCGTCTGATTCAACCGTACCGCTTGAAATACCTCCTTCGCCATCGGAGAACACAGTGTCATCGATTCCTCTCCAACCGATACCTCCTCTATGCGATCAGTTTTTGCCTTCACCTCCGGTGGACACTCGAGTGATCAGCAATAGTAACGATGTTCATGATAGTCCACCTTTATACGAGCAAGCAGTTTCGTGCGTACCACCACCCCCGCCTTGGAGTAGTTAGTATAGTTACAAACATTGCCAGACTGAAATCCTGAAACCAACTAAATATCATTTGTGTGGCAAGGCAACTTGTAGTCTTCAATAAAGGCTATATACAAAAATGCATGAAGGATCCATGTATTCCGAGCAGCAAGTAAAGATGAAGTGTTTGCCAACAGCAGTATTGGGGTTATCTTCTACCAGACAAGCCGGCACCGAGCAACATATTATGGAGCTGGGATTGGTCAAGAAATGAAAGTATGGTAGTGGTAGCAATGGGGATCTTAAGAAATGTTTGTTTCGTTGATTCTGGCCATGTGTACTCGATATCGACAAGAAAAGTGAGACCTTCCACAAAATACAAAAAGTCGCGGTTACCTCAAATTTTACTTGCTCTTGAGCGACGACTCAAAACACCCGAAATTGATCTCTTGGTAACCCTGAAAAAGAAAAAAAAAACTTCTTTCAGGTCCTCGCATGTTGTTTACTACTCCAAACTCCACCCAAAACTGATGAACGGGTAAAACAGCTATAGTATAAATCCTTTTTCACCATCAACTATATATATAAGTGTTCCAGGTATAGTACAAAACAAGGCTCCAGGGCAAAAAAAGGGACTCTGCATCATTCCATGTACATTTTCACTGAAAACGTAACAATAAAGCAACGAAAATAGGTATTGCAAATTGTGGCTACAAAACAAAGCTAGCCAAGTATTCAGCCACAGTTCTGGTAATTCTTCTTTGGAGAGGAGACAGCCATCCACACGAACATATTATCGTTTCAAGGTGCATTCTGGTAAACATGTCGGGGGTTAACGAATTTTCAACGACACCTGCAACAGAGTATTTTCTACTAACCAAACTCGTCACTAAACTACAACATGAAAGCCATGAAAAAGATGGGAATCATAATGAAGGTGAGAATCATAATGGACGCCGGCAAGCAGGATGTTGAATAAAATTTGCGTGTAGATTGATTCTATCCCGTCTACGACTTTTGCAAAAAGGGTGTGTTTGGTTGTCTGTCTGTTATAAAGTAGACATATGCTACTCTTATGCTAGGGTATCACATTTTAACACTCTTTTTAATAGCCGCTTTTACCCACTTCTCGACTCGTATTCACCTAGACTTTTGCCTCCACTTGCATTCAACCATTGCATTTTGCCTGCACCATTTAGTACACTACACGAGT
>JAAAIY010000507.1:0-10785 GCA_016098105.1 Actinomortierella wolfii
GATGTCGGTTGGATTGGAGCATCTTGACTTCCAATGGATGCCAGCGATCCTATCATTGGGCCCCCGGATGGTGCTGAGGCGGTCTTCATACCTGTGGTATCAATACCTTTAGATAGACTTGACACCGGTTGGTTAGGAGCATCCTGGCCTCCGATGGATGCCAGTGACCCTAGCATTAGGCCTGCAGATGGTGCTGAAGTGGGCTTCATTCCTGTAACTGAGGATGGCTTGTCAAGGGAGGCGCCTTGTTCCTGCTCAATAGCAGTAGAGCCAACATCGGGACTGCCAAAGATATCATCCAGGTGCATCTCGGGTGTTGCCCTATCGAGAGTTTTAGCCTTTGTCACCCCGGGAGCATCCGGCGCCGAAGGGGTGGCTCCAGGTGATGTCTGTGTGAGAGAAGAGACGGTTGCTGCGACGCCGGCAGCGGCAGCAACGGGAAGAGCTGCTACAGTTGCAGCTGCAGACTTCTTTTTCTTTTTCTTGTTCTTCTTCTTCTTGGACGCGCCCGAGGCTCCATCCTCTGTAGCAGCCTGTGAAGCAGTTACTACAGGGACGGTTGACGTGTCGAGTGCCGAGGCATCGCTAACGTTAGACCCCACTGTCTCAGTTGGCTGGGAGCTGGAGGTTTCACCTTTCAAGACGGATCTCACTCTATCCAGAAAACTAGGGGCCGCTGCAGTAGAACCGGAAGCACCCTGATCCTTGGAGTCAGAGCTGGACTGATTGTGCTTATTACCGCTGCCATAGTGATCAGTATGGTCGTCCTCCGGGAAAGAGCCAGGAATACTACCAATGGATGCACGGAGTCTGCGTGTCGAGGCGGAGGCTGGGAGTGTCTCATTCGGGTGCACTGGACGGTCTTGGCTGGGTGAGAACGTTCGAGCGATAGGATGTCTCACTGGAGCACCCACGGAGGCACCCACGGAGGCAGCCCCAGCTGCAATGGCTGCTCTGGCTGCATCGGCTGCAGAGAGATTCGCTGTACCTGATGACTGCTGGCCGCCCTGTGGAGCAGCCGAAGAAGGCTCCATGGATGAACTGGCGTGTTTGGCGGTGGTGGAGGTGGCAGATTCGGTAGTAGGAGCACTCACGCTCACGTTTTCGTCGCGGAGGAGGGTACCAAGGTGTATCTTCGAGGTATCCGTCGAGGCGTGCTCTGGATGAGTACTTGAGGTACTGCTGCCTAGCTGCATCTTTAAGCTAGGATCCGTAGGAGCGCCCGATGAAGATGAGAGTGTGGTGGCTCCAGTAACGTTCTCAGGCTTCCTGAACAACATTGAGCTGAGACCATAAAAGCCTGACGATGCCATAGAACTATTGCATTAGTGAGACAATAAAGAAAGTTAGTTGATAAACAAAAAAACCTCCAAAAAAAGTACCGATAGAACTTCAACTGTTAAAAAAACCTACCTTTGTGGATCAGGATACTGAGCCGTTGAAGCCAAATCCCTTTGTGTTTGGAAACAAGAATTAAGAAAAATCGACCAGAACATGAGTCAACTGTGTGTGCACTGGCCAATGCAACATTTTGAACACAAAAACCTCAAAAGGACTTTTTTTTTTTACCTAGCAGGCTCGCGGTCGTGATGCCCCGGCGACTGGTCTTTGCCAGTCGAAGGAAAGAGAGAAACAGTGGGTGGACCGCCAATGGAGGCAGCTTGATTGTGGCCATGGCTAGCGTGATGATCGCGATGTTGCTGGGAAATGCCTTTTGGGAAAAAAAAAAACATATACATATACATAAGGGTTAAGCTTCTTTCTCTTTCTCTTTCTTTCTCTCTCTCTCTCTCTATGGCCAAGTGGGCTGTTCTCGTTGTACAAATATTCACATTTTCGTGTCATTCGGTACCTGTAGAATCAGGCATCTCCTTTTGACGGATGGCACCACCTTGATCAGTTGTGTCGACATTGTACTCACTATCAGACCGGACAAGAGCCGCACGCATGGGCTCGGCATATCGAGTCTGATCGTGTTCAGAGCTCATGCCATAATCGAAGGATTCGGAGGCACCACCTCCGATTTTCGAGCTGCGTTGGGCCTTGCCGGTTGTGCTGGATTCACTACTCATAATAGACCGGTTCGTTTATTTTTTGTTGGTGGTAGTGGTGGTGTTGTTGTTGCTTTTTGCTGATATAGATGAATATTGCGAAATAAACAAAGGATTGAAGAGTGTCGAATATTACAGATAGGTACAAGGATGGATAGCTGGATGGCTGTTGAGGCTCAAGAAAAAGAGAATGTCCTCAAGCACCCTAGTAACAATGTTACAACCAGAGAATCGAATGAATGGGAAAAACCGCAGTGTGCTGCCGTTGATACCACTTGGTGCGATTCTCTCAAATATAGAAGGGATCCAACGTTGAGCCCGAGAGCTTCAGCAACGATGGGGTTCAGAGATTGGGGGTTATGTACAATGGAAAGCAGGGATGAGAACGAGTTGATCGACCTGCAAGAAGGGAGTAATATAGATTGGCTGCCAAAGTCTTTGGCCGGGGGGGGTAAGTGCAGAAAAGACAAGTGTGAAAAAATACAAAGTGTGAAAAGTGATCCAGACGATGAAAGGATTGTCTGAGGTGTTCACACAGATAATATAATGCAATGCAAAATGTCTCACCCATGTCTCTTCGTTTGGACCTACGGATTTTGGTGGAGACAAGATGACGCGGAGCTTTTGCGTCTTACAGACTACTCTACCACCCACTGGTTCCAACACAACGACACACAGGGTGTAAAAAATACAAGCTTCACGCCACCTGACTGACTGACTCTCTCTCTCCTCATTTGGCGTTATGCTCTCTCTACGATTCGCGGCGAGAAACAGATTTGTTCGTGTCACAACTCCGCTGATCCTGGCGTTGCCACCAACCCGTGTTGCATTGACGCGTCGCGTCCGTTCTGTCGATCGCATGCAGCCTCCACGACACAAAAGAGGACAGGAACAAGGGGGGAAAAGGGAGGGTACATACATCCGCAACAACAACCTGGTCCACCTGACAAAGATGTCGGCCTGGTGGCAATGCCCCCCACCCCTTTTTTTCTGTCTGTTGTCATGGCTGAGGTATTGGTAGCCTGCCCCTCCCCCTTTTTTCCTTTACATCCATCATATCATATGTAGGAGATACGAATGTGTCTAGAGAAAGACTGACTTTTTTTTCCTCTCTTCTTTTTTTCTATTCTGGTGATGGCATCTTTGACAGCATGCATGCTGCTGCAATAACATCAACCTGTCATTCCTCCATTCCTCTTCTTCTTTACATCTCGTGGCATTAATTTCTGTTTCTTGTAACTTTTGACATTCGTTGAATTCCTTTTGCACTGCCTGGAGACACCTGGACGCTCTCGTCACTTTCGTCACTTCACACCATACTCTGCAGTGGCCTGCGATCAGCGCCGCCTTTGCAACAGTCCCTTTCCCTCCATCCCTATCCCTATTCCTATCGCTATCCATATCCCATCGGCACTCTCCTTCCTCCTCCAGGCCACTCTCACTCGACTGCCTCCCACAACAACAATTCACCTTTCAACTCTTTCTTTTTTGGTCTCTATACCTCCCTTTGAGAGTCACAAGTCATGCTGAAGGCACCTCTCAATGTCGGTCCTCTTGGACAAAACTACACCAAATTCCTAGAGTCGAATGATGATGGGTCCCTGGGCCAGTTTCTCCAGGAGCGTCTGGAAAAGTATCGCGAGTGCGTCTACCACGTCTCACAGGCCGTCAACGACAAAGACTTCTTTACGCTCACCAACGGAGCCCTCTCTCACGTTCACAAACACACAACCACTGGAGGCGGGATCGATGCCCTCGTCGACGCTCTCATTGCAGTCCATGACGACACGAGGGCCGTGGCAGGGACTGAAAACTGGGGTGCACTGCCTGCATTCTGGGAACGATGTAAGTCGAAAAAAAGCTTTGAAGAGAAAGAGGAGGGCGAGGGGCATGTAGGAATTGACTGTCCTGCAGGTTTCTCTCTATATTCTTTTTTTTTATTTTCAGCTCGGGCTGGTCATGCTGAAATAATACCTCACCCTGCCCCTATATACTTCCCCTATAGCTTGTAATGATTTTGTTCGTTCAACCCCACTCATAATACGCATTCCACCGACTCTTCTTTCTCTTTTTTTCATCTCGTCTTCTAGTTGGCAAAACAGTTGCACAGCTCAAGCTCCTTAGGATCAACAAAGATGACTTTGAAACGATCAAGGCTCTAACACGCGGCCAGTATGGACGGGTATGCTGGATGCTCTATTTGCCAACACCTTGCAACAAATATGACAGAAAACCACATGGACCCATTGTCATCCAACCCCCTCCTCCCCTTTTTCCACCTTACTCACGTAAATGAGATATTCGTCACGCATGCTGCATTGTAGGTCTCCATTGTACGAAGCCGGTTGGACGGGAGGATATACGCCATGAAAACGCTCAACAAGATGTACATTCTATCTCAAAAGGACGTAAGTGGAACAATTGGACCTCCCCCCTAGCTGCGCATCGTGGCAGTAGTGGCAGTAGTGGCAGTATACGATGGGAAAGAGAGGCCTCCCAACGCCATTTAGAGTATTGGTGAAAATGCGAACACTTGTTCATGGTTGAATGAAGTACCGTCCTGACTTTTTTTGGTTTTGTTTCTTGTCCACATGGCCGCGTGGGCTCATACAACACACACTCCTCTCCTTTTCCTCTGTCCCCTCCTCCCCCTTCTTTGGTCTAATAGAAAATTCTCTATATGGAAGAACGCGAGGTCCTGGCCATCTCGTCCGAATGGTTCCCAACACTGCATGTTGCCTTTCAGGATGAAATTAATCTCTATCTGGTCATGGAGTATGCTCCTGGTGGCGATCTGTACAGTATTCTCGACAAGAAAGCCGATGAGGTCAACAAAGCCAACCCCAATGGAGCAGCAGCAGCGGCAGAAGCAACCCACAACAATACCGATGACGAGGACGAAGAAGATGAGACAACGCTGACAGAGGACGAGATCCGCTTCTATATTGCCGAGATTGTTCTTGCAGTCGCCGAGCTTCATAATAATGGATATATTCATCGGTAAGGGGAGGGTTAAATTTTTTTTGTTTCAAAAATCCTTTTTCGTACTACGAACGATTTGACATTGACGCGATTGTACATCACCTATTTCATCATCATTTCCCGTCCATAGCGACCTGAAGCCTCAAAATATCCTTCTTGACGCTACAGGACACGTCATGTTGGCTGACTTTGGAGCGTGTGCAAGACTTGACGAGCATGGACAGGTACGGATAACAAGAATAGAGTAATATAGACGAAATCAGTGTGGGTAGATCTCAAGAATCCTTTTTTCGAAGAACAGGTTATTCACCCTCCTTCTTCTTCCTTTGTCCACCTCGCTTTTTTTTTTCCTTACCCATGTCTTTCCATATCGGGCAATAGGTACATGGCCAAACAGTCCCATTGGGAACATGGGACTACATGTCACCAGAGGTAGTCGATGCTCAGTCGGGAGGCAAACCATATGGTCGTGAGGTCGATTGGTGGGCAGTCGGAGTTATCCTCTATGAGCTTTTGGTGGGCGAACCTCCCTATTTTGCCGAGAGCGCCATGGGTATCATCCGGCTCTTACGCGACCATGAGAAGAATCTCAAGTTTGACAAGGGCGGCCCCGAGTTGAGCGACAATTGCCGAGATTTGATCACGCGGTTATTAGCGCGCAAAGAAAATCGACTAGGGACAAAAGGCGTTGACGAGATTAAGAACCATCCCTTCTTTAAAGGCGTGGATTGGGATAATATTCGTAAAAGTATGTTTTCTCTTTCTCAATATCTTCCATGTCCGTCTTCTCTCTCTCACACACTCTCTCTCTTTATCCAAGACGCCGCCAATGCGACCAACTAGTGCTGCTTTTATCATTTTCAGCTTTGCTTGTCAAACTAACCACTTTTAGTGCTTTTATTTTTTGATTTCACCACCCAACAGCTACACCTCCTTTTGTACCTGTGATAGAGACACCAGACGACACGTCCAACTTTCGGTTTGATGACGATCTGGATGGCAGCGACTTTACCGCTCAAGACAAACAGTCGACAATAACAGATTATCGCGGTGGTCAGCTCCGGCGATTCGAGGGATACAACTTGGCCTTTATTGGATATACCTATCAACCATTTGTCGAATTTCATACACCACTACCGGTTGGTACTCTCGCACCACAACCATCAACATCAACAACGACAACGACAACAGCATCCTCTGCGACAGAGACCACCACCACCAACAAGACTACTACTTCACTTCTTGAGCCTCCACCACCATCATCAACTTCATCCAAAGATGGAAACAAATTCAGGCGAGAAGCGTCCCTAGCAGGCTTGGACAGAGAAGATGTTGGCAAGATGCGGATGGAGCAAGAAATCTTTCGGCTCAAGAATGATTTGGCTAGCAAAGAGGAGATGCTGCAAGAGCTTCAAACGCTCCATGATGCGCTGACAGCACAGTACGAGGAACAGATTGCCAAGGCAACGGCGACAGAATCTGAATACGCTGCCAAGCTCGTGGGCATAGCAGCAGTGGCAGAACGCGAACGTGTCGAGGCCGAAGAGGCAATGCAAGAACTTCAGCGGACGCTCGAAGACCAGACACGGCGGGCCAATAACCTTGAGAAGGAGAATGAAAACATACGGTTGAAATGTGCCGAGCTTGAGCATGAGATTGAGAAGCAAAAGGAATCGATTCTCAAGCAGGAGATTGAGCAGAGTAAAGTGTCCATCTTGAAGGCTGAGAACGAGGAATTGCGGCATCAAAAGGAACATGATCGTCTCAAGGAGAACCAACTACTCTTGGCCGAGATGGAACGTGGCACGAGACTTCGCGAGGAGAACGATGCTCTTCGGCTGCAGATCCGCGAGCTCGAGAAGCAGAACGAGACGACGGCTAAAGAGAGTCGCGAGGCTCTGGCGGAGATCAAGAGGACGGTGCGCGGTCTTCAAGAGGATCTGGCAGAACAAAAGCAGGCACGGCAAAAGCTCCAAGCAGAACTCACCGCCGAGAGGGCGACCATTGCAGCACTGCAACAGGACAAGGAAAAGGCTGCAGAGGCTATCGAGCGCAAAGATGCCGAAATCCAACAGCTCACCAAGGCGTGCGAAGCAGCAGTGGCGGCGATCGACTCTGGTGGAGCGGCTGGAGCCGGTGGCGGTAGTGTCAAGACCATATACCCATCCATGCTCAAGCGCGAGCGTGCCAGCAACAAAGTCCTGATCCAGCAGCTGGAAGAGCAAGGCGAGAAGATTGCAGAGCTTGAAAACAAGATTATTCTTCTCGAACGGGAGAAGGAACGGCATTCAACTCGAAGCCCTGAGCTGCATTCGGCCCACCCTAGCATCTGGCAACGAGGATTCAACGGTGTGGCTAGTCCGACACGGCTGTTTGCGACTGTACCGGATCCGACTCCTTCGTCGGGCGATATTTCCGGATGGATTCGCATCTCGTGGCCTTCGACGGAGAAGAAGACTATCAAACAAAGTTGGAAGAAGCATTTCCTTATTCTCAAGGACTTTAAGATTTACGTCATGGACAAGGAAGGTGATCCAAGTACTGCAGAAGGAGTCAAACTGATAGCTGATCTTCGGTAAGGGTGACAAAATGAGGATATTGATTCGAAGTTACATTCTCATTGACTTTTGCATCAAAGTATACAAGAGCATATAATAATGTCTAATAATATGATACGTCTCGTTTGCGTCGTGGTGCGATAGATCCGACTTTTTCTGTGTTCGCACAGTCAGCCGCTCAGAACTCATCCATGCTACTCCAAAGGAATTAGAGTGCATGTTCCAGATCCGCTGCTCCAGTATCGGCACAAGCTCCTCTCATTCCAACTATTCTGTTAGCACAACAGACACGTCCAGCACCGTCACAACGCCTATTACTCCGCATTCTACGATGAAGCTTCCTGAGACGTCTGCCAATGACATCCAGGGTCGGATCGACTACCTCCGAGCTGAAATCCAACGAGAAGAACAGATCAAGCGTGGTGCAGAGTCGATTCAGTCGGCATGGATGAGCCGAGATCGCAAGAGCGATCACTACATCAAGGCTAAGGAGAATGTTGATGCTTGTAACAAGATTATCCGTGAAAAGACGGCCGAGATCGATATGCTTCTTGCACAGCTCGAAAGTATTGAGGTATGGAAAACAATGGTGATAGGGGGAACAACATGGCAGCATTACGAATCTTACGACCATCATGTATCTACTTTTCTTTATTCCAAATGCTCACATATACTCCATTTTTCATTTGCATCTTGATGATACACATGAAAAATACTTAGTCTTCACAGACCAAGGCTGAATCACCTGCAGAAACCTTTTCAGCAGAACAGACGGCGAAAATGCGAGAGCTGGAACGGCTCATTACCATAGAGCGTCACCATTTGGAAGCAGCAGAGAAGATGGCTGCACCACTCATGGCTGCTGGCAGTAGCGATGTTCGCAAGAACTGGAAGTCTGCTGTGGAGATGCAGCTTGAGAGTTCGAAGCAAAAGTTGGCCAGTTTGACACTCGAGCTGGAGAAATTGAAATCAGGGTCACGGCACAGCAACTCGTCTTCGGGATTATCACTGCTATCATCACCTCATCCTTCAGGGGGAGGAGCATCATCCACACCAGCAGGTGGTGCTACGGACTGGATTTCCCAACACGACATTCAGGGTCATACGTTCCGACTAAAACACTACATCATTCCCAAGTCGTGCCATCAATGCCACGATGTTCTGTGGGGCTCTCAAAAGACTGGCTACGAGTGCACCACGTGCAAGTTTATCGCCCACAAACAGTGCTTAGATGTCTTGACCATCTCGTGCCAGGAGCAACAAGGACTGCGGCATAGCAAGCCCATCTATCTGCTAGCCCATGACAAGCATGAACAACGACGATGGATCCGAACGATGGAACTACAGCGTAAAATGGCCGAACCCTTGGCGAACGCCCACCAACAGCAACAACAACAGCAACCGTCGTTACAAGGTGGAGGAAAAAGTAATGTGGCGCCATCGGGACTCTTGAAAAGTAATAGCCGATCAAACGGGCTCAGTACAGCGCTGACAAGCGATCAGCCGCAAGAGCGGGCAAGCCCGTCGGCAACATCCGTTTCAACAGAGCCAAGAGATTTGCCAACATTGACTCTGACGACAGGGATCATGTCTTCGACGTCTAGTCATCAATGAGGAACTGGCACCTATTAATAATTAAAAAAGGACAATGTATTCCCCCCCCCTCTTTCATCACCTCAATGGGCCCTTGTCAATAATCTCCCCTTCCGCCATTGTACAATGCATGTACCAGACGGTCCTCTTTTTTTCTTTCTTTCTCTCTCCGTTTCTAATTTTTTGTAAAGAAAAATCAAATTCAAAAAATGCAATCACTCTTTATATTTTATCCGCTGTCATATTTCACCAAACAAAATGAAAGATTGTATACCTATTCTATTGTCATAATTTTACCGAAGTTCTAAGCCGAAAAAAACTGTTCATTCATTCAATGGCGAAGTGATTAGGTTTCCTACTTCATAACTCAATACACCAAAAAAAAACGTGTTTAGAATTCCCACGGATCAGAAATCCATAGGATTTCTTTTTCTGGCCCATTATTATAAACGATAGAAAAAATAAAAGACGAAATAAATAGGGCGTTTTATTACAAAATAGCCACGCTAATACAAATGAAAAACCAACTCTTTTTCGCTTTTCTTAGAAAGCAACGATCGCTGCGCAAATGATCGACAGCAGGGTAGCCATGGTGCCGTAGGACTTGACCTGCATGGCGCCGCTCTCGGGCGAAGGCACACCGGAAGGCGAGGAGGTGGCGGCGGGGTCAGCCTGAGTAGCGGTGGGGGTGGCAGTGCTGTTGTTGCCAAGGGTGGCCTTGATGTTGTTGTACCACTCGAGCTGCTTGGGGTACTGTTGAGTGTACAGATCCAGCTCGGCCTGAGGACACTTGCCCATGCACATGCCGGTCCTGGTCATAAACTCCTGGGTCTTGGGAGAGCCACGCTCAAAGGTCAGCGACAGCGACTCGATGAAGTAAGGTGACTTAGGGTCCTCGGTGTAGTTGGGGAACATGGACTTGCCGACCTCCATGGTGCAGCCAGCGACGCAAGCACCGTTGGGCTGGAAGGGGTAGTCAAAGCCACCAGGTGGAGGAGCGATGGGGCCAGTGGGCGGGCCAGAGGGGCCACCAGGCGTGCCACTGCCATCACCGGGAGTGCCAGGAGTGCCAGGGGTGCCAGGAGTACCAGGGTTGGAACCGCCACCGTTCTTGTTAGCGTTGTACCACTCCAGCTGAGCAGGGTACTGCTGAGTGTACAGATCCAGCTCGGCCTGAGGACACTTGCCCATGCACATACCAGCCTTGGTCATAAACTCCTGAGTCTTGGGAGAGCCGCGCTCAAAGGTGTACGAGAGCGACTCGATGAAGTAAGGCGACTTGGGATCCTCAGAGTAGTTGGGGAACATGGACTTGCCAACCTCGTTCGTGCAGGCAGCAACGCAAGCACCGTTGGGCTTGAAGGGGTAGTCAAAACCGCCAGCTGGGGGTGTGACAGGACCAGGGCCCGTGCCGGGGTTGCCGGGATTGCCAGGGTTGCCGGGGTTACCGGGATTGCCAGGGTTACCAGGGTTAGAGCCACCACCGTTCTTGTTCTTGTTGTACCACTCCAGCTGAGCAGGATACTGCTGAGTGTACAGATCCAGTTCAGCCTGAGGACACTTGCCCATGCACATACCAGCCTTGGTCATGAACTCCTGAG
>JAAAIY010000509.1:0-10591 GCA_016098105.1 Actinomortierella wolfii
GCGGACAGGTGCGCGCCGACGAATGAAACCCTCTTTTGAGGCCCATAAAAAAAATAAAAATACACTGCGAATTTTCTCTGCATTAAACAGGATTGTGCAAGACGCAAGATTGAAGAAGGTCGTGATCACATTGCTTTGTATGCATATTAATGCTTTAGCATAGAAATGCCGTTTATTGTCTACAAAAAAAAGCCTTCCAGAGCCCTTCAACCCCATTATTTCACCTGACCAGCTCCCATTTCCAACCCGTGTTATTGACTAACCCACGAGATTGATGAAGGAGCTCTCCGGTCTCAGTACAGGAATAGGCACGCCAAGGTATGCCATTGAGTGACACACCTGCATGTACCCAGAGAGAGATGGCTCTCATAATGACCCACACGCGATATACCACTTCATGCTTAACCTGAGCTACCAACATCTAATGAAAACAACTGGAAGGAACAGAGGTGTAATGGTTAGCGAACTGAAGAGACAAACATAACCATACAACTCCATTGATGCTATTATCCCACAACCGTGGAGGTCCCAGTCATCCAGCGATGAAAACAACCGCAGGTGGGCGGAGACTTTTGTTCACCATATCCGTCATCCCCAAGAGGACAACAGCTTAATGTCTGTTGCAGCACTACCAGCAGCAAGGATAAATCCAAGAGGTGGAGAGGTCATATAAGAGCGGACCAGGGCGCAGCATACAGTCACTAATGCTCTCGTACCCACAGCGCAATCAGACTGTGCAACAGATTCAAGCAGACAGCACCACTGTAAGCCATGGCTTAAACACCTGGTTACAGTGAGGTCATAGAGGAAGTTGGACCAGGGCGCAGCGTACAATCAGCCATTCTCGGACCCACGGAGTCTGCTCTTCACTGAAGCAATATGGATCCCTGCTCTTCCCAACGAGGAGTGGAGTCAAGGATGGATGAGGTCGTATGGAGAGTAGTATTTATTACTATTTGTTCCCTCATGGACCCACGAGACTGACGGAGAGCATGCTGTACGAACTGCAACACCATCCTTACCAAGGCAAGGTGGAGGTCATTGCAAGGAGTCAATGGACCAGGGCGCGGCGTACAGTCAGCTAGCCCCCTGCATACACACAGTGCAGTCGTGGTCAGCAGCCCAAATCCATCACTTCTCAAGCATGCTTGTGAAGAGGTCATGTCATGATGGGCAGTGTGTCGCAGACACCTTCACCCACATGTACCCACAATGGACCCAGCTCGCATCCATCCAAGCTCCGTACACAACGCCATGCTAGGCCTTCATGGAGACTACCATTACCTGTGTAGAATTGCAGCATTGTCGAATGCCAATCCTGAATTTCTAAAAAGGGCTCGAATGTGTTGGTGTGTGAAAGATGATAGAATAATATGAAAAGTGGCAAAAGTTATATTGTCACGATGAAAAAGAAAGGGGGTCTTGGCACTTTGCAGCCCTCATTCACTTTCAGTTTGCCGATTGTGCCCTAGTCATTTATCCATCGCGTTCAATCAAATCGACTAACAACCACTATGCCTAATAAGCGAGTATTGCCAGAGACGCATAGCGTAAGTCCCCACAGAATAATTAACGCGACAGAGCCCTATATAACCTTATATAAAATCTCTGACCTCATATGGAATTTGTCTATTGATATCTCGTAGACGGATCGTCCAGCGAAATTAAGGCAGATGGCCAATGAATCCAAAGACAAGTCTATTGAGGACAACTTGGCTGAAGATGCAAATTCCTTGTCGCAAGGTTCAGACGAAGTAAGACGCGTAAATAGGTGTGTGCAAGTTGGATGTAAATACTCTACATTGGACTCTTTTTTTTAACTATTCAGGTGTACTGTACATTATTTACACTAGGCTTTGCTTCACAGGAGACTTGCCAAGGCAATTTACAAAGGTCGAACATCGAAATTCAGAGCGCGCGTCGTAGACTACCTTGTTCAAATACGGAATACACTGGCCCCTCGCCCCGATGATTTCATTGCCTTCATTAGAGCTAGCCATCCAGCTGTCAAGGCGGCGATCGTGATGAAGGAATGGCAAAGGACTACGGAATTCTTCGATGGCGACATTCGAAGAGACTACTCCGCTGTTGCGCCACTGATTAATGTACCAGAACTTGTGGCTGCCTTTAGGACAGCACCAGACTTTGACGCAGAGTATCTGGAGCTTGCATGTATGTCACCACTTCCTCATTCTGCCGTGGCTCGAGCAGACAGCCAGTCGTCATCATTGTCTTTCGAGAGTCCTGACCAAGGAGCCCAACGTCGTTCGCGTAGCAGTACCTGCAGTGGTGGCAGCAACAGTAGCAGCAGAAGCAGCAGCAGTGTCAGACATCTCACGCGGACCCAGGTCACTCGTATGCAGTCGTTCTACCAGAAGAATTTCCACCAGTTCAAGGGATCTGAATGGGTATTACCATCTGGAGCCATTGTCTACCAAGTGCTCTTTGGTATAGCCAGGAATATGAGTTTCGAATCTCCCTTGCATTCCTTCGTCATAGAGACTCCTGCCGCCCTTCTTGGCCTCTTTCCAGACCCAATAGACCAAGATGAGCTCAGGAAAGTTCTCATCGAGAGAGCCGGAGAGGAACTGCCCGCACTATCGCCTGTCGAGATGGTTTTCGTTGAACTCTTCAACAAGGCGCCCGCAGATCTAGAGAAGCTCTTTGCTCAGCAAGGATGGAGAACTGTTGGCGCGTCCTTGGCCGAGAAGCCATCAGACGAGTTCCAGTGTCTCGTCTTTGAATGTATGTTCTTGCTCTTGAACGTCTATCGAGGGAACCGTATGGCTCTGCCTCAAGTACTCAGCCAGCCTTTTGTGGTTCACCGTTTGTGGGGCTTTCTTGCTCAAGCATTGCACAGCCCACGGCGGATCGAGTACCAGCCTGGAGAGTACCATTCACAGGCTTCAGTGCATAGGCGGAGATTGGACCACTCCTATGAATCGCAACAGGTTGTTGGCCACATGGTTGATGGGGCTGTCATTGCTGCAAGCAAGAATCTTGAGCTACTGGTGATCAAGGCTGCCAAAAACGACCAAGGTCCAAATGTCACCAAGGCTCAAGACGACAGGATGGAATTGTGCAAGCTCACAAAGGATATGCACGACCTCATCCGCAGCAAAGCCAATCGTGACGTGCGTGAGTTACTGGCCACGTTCGGGATCCAACTGTCAGGGGTAACAGCTACCTTTTTTACCCTCCGACAGCGTCGTGGTCGATTCTACCAACTCTGCTGCGAATGGAGTGAGTCTCTTCCCTATGTCTGGACTGATCAAACAGAAACTCAGTGCATTATCGATGTACTCACCAAGGTCCTTGCCACTCGCAAGGCTCTTCTGTCTATGGCCAAAGACATTGGGATCTTCACCGCCAGCTCGCATGGGGTGTCAACTAACAGTGTCGACTGCATAGCAGCTACTATGACGAGCCCACAACTGCTGCCATCTTCTCATTCCCATCCTGTTGACCCTCTCCGACTGTAGATTCTGCTCCCCTCCTCCTATGCACATTAGTTTCCAAACTGAATAAAAATTCGTGTGTTTCGACTTTTAATCTTTGTGTTGTCTCAACAACTAGTGCCTCGATATGTACTGTATTCGACTTGCCACTGATATTCGAGGTGGGTTGCTAACATAATGAGGGATTTTCTGGACTCTCCTTAACACTTTCTCTCAAAGTTGATTAAAAAAAATCCTGTGGTTGATTCCATATACGTACAAATAGACATGTGTCATGCACGGGTAGCACAGCGCCGCAGTAGTCTTCTACAGAAAGCTGATTGAAAAGCCTGAAATCAATACTTGTAACAATAGTTTTAAACTCTGATACATTAATAAGCTTCTATAGGAAATGCAAAGTGTGCCTATTCACCATGTAGCTACCTTGGGCTGACAGAGTGTCGGTCAAGTTTCATTCTGGATTACACAGACTGTGTACATCTAGGCACAGGTTGTTGAGACAACAAAGAAAGTCAAAATATACAAATTTTTTTCAGTTTTGGTAGATATCGTCTTTAACCAAAATGAGAAGCTCAGAAGATCTGTCGTAGCCAGAATGAGAGACCTTGATATTTAATTTTATTGAAAGATATCAGGGTTTTTGTCGACTTTTGGAAGTTGATGAGAATATCCTATCCTTTGCCCATGGGACCTTGACTATTTTTAACAAACTTCGATCATCTGTAGTTCAAGATTCTTGCATGCGGTGTTAACAACCCCATCGACCTTGTAGCCAGTAATCAGTCGTGATTCACGTGAGTGACACAGGTTCCGCCTATACACCGAAGCTTTGTGAATGGTTTCTCTCCAAGCTGGTATTCGATCCGCTCTGGGGTATGTAATGCTTAGGCGAGAAAGTCCAACAAGCAGTGAACCACGAATGACTTGCTGGGTACTTGAGGCAAAAGCCATATGGTTTACTCGATATACGACCAGGAGCAAGAAATTTCATTCGAAAACGAGACGCTGGAACTCATCTGATGGCTTCGCGGCTAAGGACGTGCCAATAGCTCCCCATCCTTACTGAAAGGAGAGCTTCCCAAGATCTGCGAGGTTCTTGTTGAAGTGCTCGATGAAGGTCACTTCAGCAGATGATAGTGTGAGCAGCCCCTCTCCGGCTCTCTCGATGAGAACTTTCCAGAGCTCATCTTGGTCCATAGGGTCTGGGAAGAGGCCAAGAAGGGCGCCATGAGTCTCTATCACAAAGGAATGCAGAGAATATTCGAACCGCATATCCTTGGTTATTTCAAAGAGCACCAGGTCGACAATGGCCCCGGAAGGCAACACCCATTCAGCTCCCTCGAACTGGCGGGTGTTCACTTGGTAAAGCGACTGCATAAGCGCGATCTGGGTCGGTGTAAGATGTTTGGCACTGCAGTTATTGCTACTGTTGCTACTACTGCTGTTGCTGCCATTGCCTCTACTGCTGCGTGAACGGCGTTGAGCTCCTTGGCCAGGACTGTCAAGAGGCAACGATAGCGACTGGCCGACTGCTTGAACCACAGGGATGGAAAGAGACGGCAGCATTCGTGCGGTTTTGACATATTCGGCATCAAACTCTGGTGCTGCTTTAAAGACAGCCACCAGGTCCTGGCATGTTAAGCAGCGGTTCAATAGCGGAGTAATTTCGCCGCTTGTCGCCATCAAAGAATTCCTTGGCCTTTGCCATTCCTTTATCACGGTTGCGGCTCTGATAATTGGATGACTTGCTTTTAGGAAGGCAGCGAAGTCGCCGGGGCAAGGGGTCAGTGTGCTCCGTATTTGAACAAGGCAATCTATAACACACCTTTGGAGCTTTGTTGGTCGAGATTTGTATATTGCCCTTGCAAGTTCCTCGTGAGGCAAAGCCTAATGTAAAATATGTACAAATGAACTGTTATGAAAGGAGTTCGATGTAGAGAGCATTCAAGGTGCACATGCCCATTTATGCGTCTTACTTCATCTGAGCCATGCGCGAAGGATCTTGTGTTTTCAGCCTGGTTGTCTTTAAAAGCTTACCTTTGGATTTACTGAGTTAAACTTATTAACTGATTTTCCGCAGGTACCCCTCATTCTTAGTCATATGCTTTAGCTTTGCTGGGTGATCCTAAGAGATATCAGCACGTTGACCCCATGAAAGAGAGGGCGAGATATTTATATGCTTATATAAGGCTATATATGGCTCTGTCGCGTTGGTTGTCGTTCCATACACTAGCGTGCTAGTTTTCCAGATTGACCAGGTTAACCAAGTTTGGTTCCGGGTTTTCGGCCAATTGGGATAACCCATATGTGGTTAGGATCACTCACTAGATATACACATGTCGTGTATGACATCCATCATTGAACTACAGGCCTGTTTATTTGAGTAGGTTCAGGGGTATAATACACTAGTTAAGATGATTACTAGCGGGGATGTTGCTGCTGTAACTCAAGGACAGCCTGTGGATTGCGGTGATGGCTCTCAGGGATGGCGACTATCGCCTGTGGATTACGGAGTCGAGAAACTGAGCTACCTATATTCATAGTCGAAAGTGGGTAATCAATAGATTTGCCAGTATTGCCGCCTACGGAGTAATCCTTACTATGACTTATAAATGTCTCCGGGTGAAGTGGTATATCTGATGTGCTGACCATCATCGCCTTCACTGGGTCTTGAGATGGTGCCAGGGTATAGGTATATGGTGATGGTACGGATGCTTGTCTATAGGTTTACCGTACGGCGAAGATGAAATTGACATGGTAGTTGGAAAAAGAATGAAGGGTGAGTGGCTGATAACTGTGTGATGGGTTGAAGATCTGAGCCTTTGCATCTGAAACAGGAGCAGGCGCTGCCATAGACACTAAAACAAGTGCGTTACCATAGTTGATGGGAGGAGGATCCTGGTGCTCAACAGCAGCATATGTATACTGTGTACCACTGCCTTGGCCTGTGTTCTTAGTGGCCTTTCGGCGCCGCATGAAGATAAGAATGGCAATAGCAGCAACTACCACGACGGCCGCCGCAATGCTCCCTGCAATGGCCCCTACATTTGACTTGGTAGTTTTTTCGACATTGGTTCCATCGCCACTATTGCTGCGATAGAATACTGGAGGAACGTATTTTGTGACCCACCGATTGGCTGTCATGTTATAGATGAGAGGGGGCAATGTTGCTCCATAACCTACTGTCTGTTCTCCATCATCACCACCCCATAATATAAAGAGATCGCCAGCGATGACGCAAGAAGCGTAGAGCCTGTTTGGCCCAGCCAGCCCTTTGGTCCATGAAGTTGTGTTCAAGTCTAGAATGAAAATATCGCCGCTATATCTAGGCTCTGAAGGAAGTCTACCTCCATACACAATGACCTTTGTGCCATCGTCGTCTATGAAGGAGTTCCAGAAGTGAAGAATAAGAATGTTAGTCCAAAAGGGTGAGATGAGTGTAACCAGACCAAGAGGACGTCACGGTTCTCAAACAACGTACTGATAGCCATGCAGTGGTCTGCGCGAGTTGAGGGACCCGTTCCTGTAGTTTTCTAAAAGAGAAGAATTACAGATTTACGTTTAGTTCAATATACTCACCATCCCAAAGCCAGTAAACGCTGCTTACAATGCACGCAAAGCTGTATGAGAGTATGGAAGTCTATGAAAACAAGGGAAGTGCTAGGTGAACCAATTTTACATACCAAGGTCGACCACATCTGCGTGGAAGGTACATATTCCGAGATGACAGCATTCTCAACCGTTTGGAAGGAGGCAGAGTATCCACCAAAATAAAGGATGCTGCTACGTGTTTTGGAGTACACGTTCGCGTAATATGAACGAGCCTCGAATACCTCATTGGCAGGAGGAAGCTTGTACGTGCGAATGCTATCGATAGCAAAGTCATACACATCCAGGTTGCTCCAGTTGATACTAGAATATCCTGCCGCCAAGTATACCAAGCCAGTAGAGGGGTCAGTGACAGCATTAACGCCCTGATAGTCCGGGTGGTCAACGCGGAGCAGGGAGTGGGACCATGAGTCAGTATCAACAGAGTACTTGTAGGCAAATGTTGTGCCAGAGTGGAACGTAATCATGGTTTTCTCGTCCCGTGAAAAAACAACTGGAAAAATGGCATTAGCAGGTCCATCCTTGAGTTTGTGCCATGCCGGGTGGGATATGTTCCAAGGAACGGAGAGATCCAATCGGTATAATTGGCTTGTTAGCGGATGATTTGGGGGTGTGTAAGCAATATGTCCTCCCTGGATGTACAGCGACGTTTTTGTTCGTGCAAACGCCGAGCCAGCGACAGGCGTAGGCTGAGAATATTGGGCGGAACACATGGATTGGAGGCATGCCACAAAGGCTATAAAGGCAAAATAGACAATGCATGGAGCTGTCATGGCTAAAAACAGATTATTTGAATTGTCATAAGTGTGTATCAAGCAGCTCTTTTTTTGGGAATTGAAGAGGACAGAAGGCAAACGGTGCGAAACTACTTAGCTCGAAGTAGAAGTAACAGAAGTAGCTGCGAAAACTTTATAGTAAAGGGTGGGGCTGAGGAATGGAAAGGAGAGAAAGGATGCAAAGGATGCAAAGGAATGATGCCGGGGGATGACAAATGGAGAATAAGGCTAGCACAGCTTGGCTCTACATCTCTTCTTGGTTACACATCTATTGTTTGACATCGTTTGACTGTGCTAAGCCCAGAAGAGAGTGGGGGATTAACTTTATGATAAACTTTATGCCTGTTGAAGGAGTGAGCCAAAATACCTGTTTCCTGGCATGGTTGATTCGGGGGCGACCATCATCACCTTTGTATTGAACAACTGAAACTGTTAAGGTTGTGGTGGTGGTGGTGGTGGTGCGGAGAATCGCACAAGCCGGTAGCGCTAGGTCCAAGACATGCGTGAGGAGACGGCGTTGCAGGGTTGAGTCATCAGGGGCAAGGCTGTGGCGATGAGCGTAACATTGGGTCGCTGTGTACGTTTGCTTGTAAACAGCTCTATTTTTGTAAGCTGAGTGGCTGTGTTCCACCACAAATAAGGGGGACTCAATGTCCATTACTGTCACCAGGGACACCTTCGCCACACAGCCACCGATCAAATCCTTGAGGATATCGTCGTCTTTCCATAACCACCTCTCGTCTTGTTCGTTCACACCATCAATGACTATTGCCCTAATGTCTTTTATAATCAGCGTACTAACAGTGGTAGCTTTGGCTGCTACTCTAGCTTCAGGTTCCTGAGGCCCCTGTTGCACCGTTCTCTCGACTTTAAGCGACAAACAGACCACGTACTCTCACGTCAGAGCCTGCTACGAATATATACCCTACATCACCGAAAATAACGCTCAGATCCTGCATTCATTAGCATATTTCTGCGATAAGTTCGGGGCAAATAAGGGTGCTACGTTGACCCCCAACCTTGGAGCACCTTTTGACCTTAAGCCTGTTAACATTTTTGCCGGGTTTGCGAGCATAGCTGCCGCTAAGCACACAGGCGACCACGCTTTCCATAATGCCATGCAGCATTCTATTAACAAGCTGCAGGATGCTCATTCAGTTTATTACGATAAGAATCTCTGCACCACCCTGGGTTGTTGCATGATCGGCGAACAGGTTCCACAGTCAAAAAAAAAAGCTCGACTGCCCGTGTCTCACGCCCTGGGGGGTTTTTTCAAGCAAAGGATATTGTGTGTTGTGGGGAGGTTCCATGTAAAGATGTGGTTTGCCCAGTTGCACACTATAACCATTGAACTGTGAAGAGGGCAAGCAGTTCGTTGCGCTTTGGTCATAATCCGCGCGGATATTTTTTTGATTGTCACGTTTCAATTTTGGCGTACATTCCTACAACATTCGATGTATGAAGGCAACATCATCACCCCCTCCCAACAACCTGGCGACGGAAGAGCAGAGCAGATGCCGCATTTGCCGTCTTCGCGTTAAACACTACCACCCGTTCTCAAAGTTTGGCTACCCGTGTCATCGCGCCCCAAGTGTATTTTCTGACAAAAAAAATTGTATGTTGCGAGGATTGTATATAAAGATGGCAAAAAAGGTGTGGTTTGCCCAACTTGCGCACTATAACCTGGTACAATGCAACGATAGTTGTCCTGTACTCATATCTTTGTTGGAGGCCACTAGAGCCAGCCTTGTACGCCATTTAAAGTCATGCCTTTTCACGACTCACCTTATTTCGAGCTTCACGATTTGTAAATCATTTGCCGAGGAGGGGAACCTGACTACTCCCAACTACTAGTCTGCCCGTGGAAACTACACGGGATTCTTTTATATGTTGACAGAAGTTCATGGTACCGGTGATGGATACAGATGGCAACATTGGTATTGTGAACACAAGAAACTCAGGCTGCGTACAGCGCTATGCAGCTAGAAAGTGGGTAGTTGAACGGTGCGTGGGCCCGACACTGAATTTCATTTAGCAGCCAATAAAATCTGATTGTCCATAACAATGAAACCTCAATCCACTAGCACGTTCCCCTCCCTCCCCCAGCGCTCCCCCCCCCCAACTCTGAGCATAGTAGAAAGAGTCCCAAAGAGTATATTTTTTAGCCCCATCGTCGCTGCACCGTAGAGGAACCGTGCTCACCGTTTAGGCAGGCTGTGAAAAGAAAATTTAACGCGGCACCTCTTCTCCATCACCGTGTAATGTCTTTTACCCACCACAGTTCATCCAAAAGTTTCGAGTTAGCTACCGCAGAGTTGTTCTGTTCACCTGGGCAAAGGCCATCCATATACAACATCACGCGGTGGCCACACGCACAGTAGTCAGGAGCCACTGGCATGAGAGATGCTCTCGCGCTTGGTTTTTGGTGATGATAACTTGTTGACGCTCCCAATCAACCTGGATCTTACATCGTGACTTCGAGATAATCTGTCGTGTAGTATTCTCGACATATACGAGCAGAAGTAGTACACGAGCTCAGTAGCTGCCCTTTTGTCTAGGCCGAAAAGCGAGGCGTTCACTCCAGTGATCCTCCCCCCCCAACAGGATTGGAGTACAAGACATCCACCGTGTCATTGTACCAGCTAGACTGAGTCCGATTTGGCAGCAGTTGAGCGGCGTTTGGAGGCTGCCGGTTTTTTTTTTTTTTATATGAGCAAGTGACGTGCCTCAGAAGAGCTATTTATGGGA
>JAAAIY010000051.1:0-38412 GCA_016098105.1 Actinomortierella wolfii
TTTTTTTTAAAGGAGGTACTAACCCACTTTTTTTTTCTCCCTCCTTCGTTGTTTGTAGGCGTCTAATGCTTAAAGCTGTTACCAAAGACATGATAATAGTCGTTATAGCTTTGGTATGTATCATTACTTCGTCGCCGACAACCAATTTTGTTATTTTCTTTTCCAAGCTCTACATCATCACCCCTTTCAGCAGTATAAACAGGATAATCGATGGAGAAAAAAAATTAGTCGTCTTGACTTTATTGTTCGCGGGTGCGCTTTGGGACAGTTTCGGTGTTGGTAGTGGTCGTCTCGGCCTTTCGCTTCAAGCCAAAAGCAACCTTTTCACGGTTGGGGGCATTGACACCTGCAATGGCGGTAGAGGCCGTCGATGGTTGCGTGATAAATGAAGAGACGGTGCCACCAGTGGTGCTCTTCGAAGTAGACGGCGACGATGATGTGGTTTGAGAAGCCCGCAGTGTTGATGCAGTACCAGCAAGAGCGTCAGCCGAGCTTGTGGGAACGACACTATTAGAGGAACGGAAGAAATATAAAGAAAGTATCTGAGTTAGGAGTTGAACTCGATGATAACAGTACATGGCAAAAAAAAAGGCCATTGATGAGAAACAAAATACGTACTTGCGATTGCCAACGGCCAATACCAAGTGTGCCTGTCCAGCGGCCTTGAGACGTTCCTGGGTGGCCATGGCCATATTAAGTGGGGTGTCTGTGGCGGTCATGGACATCATGCGCTTCTGTTCCTCGAGCTTCTTCATGCGCTTTTCTGTCTTCATCTTGCCGGACGACTTGCCATGGAACTTGTGACTCAGGTGGCGGAAGGCATCCTTGGTATTGAGCTCATTGCCCTGATCATCCAAATACTTGAGCTGGATATCTGGTTGGTAGGCTTTCATACGCTCCGCTCGTTTATCCAGCAATATTTGTTCACGTCGCTCCTTCTCATATTCTCGCTCGCGCTGCTCACGCTCACTCATGCCGCGTCCTCCGCGTTCACGATGTCGCTCTCGGTCACGCATTTTAGTTTCCTCAAGCTCGCGTGCCAGACGAGCCTCTTCCAGTTTTTGTTCTGCCAGGAATTTCGCCCGCTTCGCCCGCTTCTCTGCCAACGCACTCTGTTCTTCTGTTTCCGTTCCAAAGATGCCGCGTGACTTGAGCATTGCCAACGTTGCACCTAAACCACGACTCACTATCGGTTCGTCGTCCAATAGTGGCTCGTGCTATTGGAAAAAGTGATAAATGAGCAAGAGATAAATTTATCAAGCGAGGTGAAAAAACAACAGAATAGTTTACGTTAGTATTGGTGGTATTCATGTTAAAAACAAAAAGTCCAGGCAAAACCAAGCAAGCGGAGCAGAGCGGTGGTCCTTGGTTAAGGAAGAACATATATAACATACCTTATTCTCAGCAGACTCTTCGTTGTTCACAGATGATTGCTCGACCTCTTCTGAGATGGCGCGGGTTCTTGATTGGTCCAGTTCAGCCATCTCCTCATCCTCATCCTCCACATCCTCAACCGTTGAACGCTTAACTCCGGATTCCTCTACTGACGTTGCTGCCTTGGTGTTAGTTGCTGCTGCTGCTGGGGTGACTGGCACCTGAATAGGAACGGATGACAAGTTGCTGACAAACTCAGTTACGTCGGAAATCACTAATCCTCCTTCTGGTACAGTGTCTTCATTGTTGTCAGTGCTGGCCTGCGAAGCCAGGTTCTTGGCAATTTCTTCTGGTGTCAGCTTCTTGATCGACTTTTTGGTCGCCAGTCGCCTGGTCTTGGCCAGAGACGCCTGTAAATCATCGTCATCAACAAAGTTCAGTTCTGAAATGTCGATAGGTGTCGGTGGATCTACATCCATAGTGTCACCATTGGCTTCCTCATCATTTTCCCAGTTGCTGCCGTCAGACTTGCGTGTCCGCGACTTTTTCTTCTTCTTGGATTTCTTGAAGGTGACCTCAACTTCCTCCTTGGAGTAATAGTCCTGAGCGAGCTTGTTTTTGGTGTAGCTGAGATCCACAGCTGAAGCCTTCAATTTTTGTAGCATCTTTTCCTTGGCATCGGCTGCACTACCAAATGTTCCACCTCGTTCAATGTTATCATCATCTCCAGTTCCTTTACGGGCAGATATCTTCTTGCCAAGCACGAAACCCTCGGTCTTGGTTTCTTCGCCCAGGACTTCATCATACTGCGACAAGATGTTTTTCTTCTTGCCCATTGTAAACTCATCATCGTCATAGGCATTGTAGACAGGCTGCTTGGCCTTCTTCTTGTTTTCAAGGTTGGTTTCAAGTCGTTTTTGTTCTGCAAGCTGAATGTTGATCAGTTCGTCACCTTCCTCGTCATTCTCATCCAAGATCCGTGTGTCCTTGAGAGTCAGAATACGCTCTTCGCCCTCTGCAAAATCCGAAATATCGTGGCCGACCTTCAGTCCTGCAAGTTGGGACTCGTCATACTCTTGTCGCTGATAGGTCTCATCCATCTCTTCAAGCTCACGTGCACGGCGCGCCGCAGCCTCCTTCTCACGTTGCCGCGACCGCATCGTCCATTGGTAGACATCCAGGTTGGCGTCCTCATCCTCTTCTCCATCAGCCTCACCAAGCCCTTTGCCCGCCAAAGTCTTGTGAAGTTCTCGTTTGTATTTCGACTTAGCAATCTTTGACTTGATTTCATCCTCGCGAGCCTTGCGAGCCTCCTCTTCCTTGAGCCGCCTCAGATTATCCTCTGCTTGTTGTTCTTTGCTCGTTGTCGGTTCGACATTGAGGGGTTTTAGGCCCAAGGCGGCACGTATTTTACTATTCCAGAGTTTTTTAGGGAAGGAGGTATGCAAAAAAAAAGGAAATAGGTTAGTTTTGGCCTAGTACATCCATGCATGCATTTACCAAAAGTTCATTTTATCTGATGAGACAAAGGCTGATCAGGCGGAATCAAGACAATACTTTGTTTCTTCTATTGATGCGGAGATCTCAGACATGGTGATAGATAGGTGTGATGTGGAAGGGAAAAAAAAGAAGAATGTACTGATGCAAGGAAGTACATTTCTACTGAGGTTCCCCCCTCGGTTCCAAAGTCAGCCACAATGACCAAAAAGTGCTACGCCACCATTTTTGCAGAAAATGGTTAGAAGCGCAGTGAAGACACTACGGCTCGTTTTTCTTTTCTACAGCATACACCGTTCGGCTATAGACAAACTTAGTTATGCTAGGCTTTTCAAAAACGCCAAAGCCATGGGTGTGTCCTCTCCTACGAGACTGACGCCCACTAAACTATTGGAGTGTTGTGTGAATTACAAATTTTGGACACAAAAACGCCAAGTTACTGCTACTATTATGGAGCCATTGGAGCAACTCTTTAGCTAATTTCATTGGCTCTATAAAAACCCTTAGAGTTATTTTCCCACCATGCATTTTTGTTAACAAATACCCAATACCCCATCCTCGCGAACCACGTCAATTTTCCCATCACAGTCAACTATGATCTGCGAAAGCTATCAAAAGTATCACAACCAGAACCGCGAGTCGTGGAATCAGGTAGTTTTCCTCTCACTCTGTCGCCACCTTTTATTTTTTTGTTTGTCAATTTGTAAAACCACTCAATTGTTTCTAACCAGGTTAAATTCATTCTATCCAACTGCATAATCAAAAGGCGATAGTTGCCCATAACAGCCACAAGAAGGACCAAGACAAGTTCTTCAAAAACAAGGGATCGACGCTGTTCAAGGAAGAAAAGGAGCTACTCGGTAGCCTTGAGGGACTTTCGGTCTGCCATCTGCAGTGCAATGCCGGCCAAGACACACTGTCGTTGATCACCAAGCTCGGAGCTCACAATCCAGTCGGCGTCGACATCAGCGACACGGCAATCGACTTTGCACGACAGCTGGCCAAGGATGCTGGGCTCGAGGCTACCTTTATTCGCTCGGATGTGTTTGACTACCTTGACGAGGCCGAGCCTGACCAGTTTGACGTTGTCTTTGCCAGTTATGGTGCTATCTGCTGGATGTCCGACATCAACCGCTGGGCTCGTGGTATTCATAAAATCTTAAAGCCTAATACCGGTCGGTTGGTCCTGGTCGAGTTCCACCCTGTCCTTGGCATGTTCAACGAGAAGTTTATCCGTGATTACCCATATACTTCTAAGGGTCAGCCCATCACCACAGACGAGGGAATCGGCAACTATGTCGGCCGATCTGGTCTGGAAGGTCAAGAACTGTTCCCAGGTCTCGAGTTCCAGACGGGTATCCAAGACTTCCGCAACACAAGTCCTTGCCATGAGTACTGCTGGTCTGTCTCCAATGTTATCCAGGCTGTCATATCGGCTGGATTGACCCTCAGGCAGTTTGCTGAGTATCCCTACTCCAATTTCTGCAAGTTTTATGACGACATGCGCCCTGAGAAGGTCGACGAAGGCATTCGATGGTATCCTTCAGGTCTCGAATTCCCTTGCATGTACTCCATTGTTGCTACTAAGCAATGAAAAGCAGAAATCATAATTGAAATACCACGAAGACTGTATTCAAACACACACTTTTATGTTTATGTCTTGTCGCCATGGATCTTGCAAGATAGTAAAAAGAGATCAAAATGAACAAATCACAGAAATTGCAGACGAGTGGAAGAGGGGGACGATTATGAAAACGAGGGCGAATCAATTTGCGCTGGTGTTCTTTTTGTAAAAGGGTGACAAAGGAAGAAAGAGTATGAGATCATGTAAAAGAAATTCCTTGACATTTTTTTTAGAAGTGGCCAAGGGATTGTAGACAGAAAAGAAAGGAAAAGAAAAACTACACACAAAAACACAATGATCATTCACTTTTAGTGTGAATCTATTTCTGAGGAGCAGCCAGAGGGGTGGTCTCCGCTGCACCGCCTTCCACCTTTGCTGCAGGCTTCTCAGGAACATCGTTCGGCGTCTTGCTGGCCGGCTCGGTCTTTTGGTCCTTTGAAGTGTTGTTGTTCAATTCCTTGGAGACGTCCTCCTTGACCTTTGTTTTATCATCCTCCTCATCGTCCGTGGACTCGACAGGCGACTGCGGTGAACTATTCTTGGCGTTGCTAGTGTCGGCAGTGATCTCAGTGACTGAGGTAGCAGTTTTAGCACGTGGTGGCGGCGGCAGTGGCTCGGCTTCGGGATCCTCGTCACCGTTGATGCCTTGAATGCCCTCGGCAGGGCCTGGGTTCTCGGCATGCCGGGCTGCAATCTTGTCGTACCACTCTTCGACAGTCTGGCCGTTCAGGAAACCAACGATCACCATTGTCATGTTGTCACATCCAATACCTGTGATCTCGCTGTCGCGTGCAAGGCACAGGTCCATCACCTGCTCGCAGAGTTTGTCCAAGGGCATTTTGTCGGCAATACCCTTACGCACCTTTGTGATCACCTCCTGCGAAGTCATGCAGTCCCAGATACCTAATCATCGAACATTCACAAGTAGGCAAAGTTGAGTCCATCATGACATCATTTCAGTGGTAGACAGGATGTGATATTTAACCCGTTATGGCAAACATAATTACCGTCGCAAGCAAGGACAATGAACTCGTCCTCCTCATCCAGCTTATGATCTTGAATGGCAGGGTTGGCTTCATATTATCAAAAAAAGGTAGACAAAAAGTCAGTATTTAACAGATACGAATGGGCAGCCCAATACAAGGGTGCAAAGACCCTCTAGTATGCGTAGAATGGTGTGTAGCAATACCTGTGACGATCTGATCCTCTGGACCAAGGGTGGCGTTTGTCTTGAACTCAAAGTCACCCAATGCACGCGACAGGGCCAAGCTTCCGTTGACACGTCCGTACTCGACAAAACCTCCTGCTTTAACGATGCGTTCAGCTTCCTCTGTAAGAACGAAAGTAAACGCATATAAACGAAAAAAGCTGTCAGTAGACCGTGTAGTAAAGTATGACGTGTGTTTTTGATAATGATTGGCATTCTCATGCATACCATGGTTCACAGGTTTATGGTCGTGTGAGAGTGCAATAGCTGTGCCTCGCCTGCACAGAACAGCACGAGAGTCGCCGGCATTGCCCTTTGGTTGAGAATGCCAAAAAAAGAAGTATGTCATACAAAGTTAGGCCAATGCACAGATTACCAATCATAACAGTATACGAAGTCTATCCTTTTCCCTCGGCACTATTTCGTCCTTGTGATGCCTCTTCAATCTTGTGTCTAATGTGATACACCATACATGATATGGACTCTATAAAAAGGCTCCTTCTGGGAAAGAGATGACGTACCACATATAACATGTCGTCCTTGGTAATTGTAGCAGTAATGGCTGTACAACCTGAAGAGTCGCCACCATACTCTTGATCTGTCAAGCGCAGCAAAGAATGAAATAGAACGAGACAAGAGTGGTGAATAAAGATCGATTAGTTCTGCGCACCATCGGTATGGTTCTCTACGAGCCACATCAATATTTTAGGTCTGTGTTATATCCTTGGTAGATCAAAGACACACATGAAGCATTGTAGCCAGACCATCCAATTTTTAAGATGTGCTCCTCTGACCCGTCCATCATTTCATTAAGCATTTCTTCTTGTGCAAGATTGCTCCATACCATGCCGAAGAGCCCTGTCCATTTCCAGGAATCCGTTTTTGATAGCAGCACGGTAATCTTTTCTTTGGAAAGCTGCATCCCTAACAATTCTCCAGTGCAATCCTTCGCCGCTGTATCTGGCGACATTAGAGCCTATAAAAAAGACACCACACGTCAGCATAAACACACAAAAAAGAGTGAAGGAGAGCATGAGAAATTGTTAATATCTTCGTCCTATGTCCTCGTGGAACAAAAATAAAACAAAAATGCGCAAGCGTATTATTCAATGAAAGGGAGGGGAAGAGGGCACAAGCAAAGGACAAATTATGACAAGTGGCGAATTATAGAAGAGTCATCAGACCGAGGTGAAAAGAGAAGGGAAAGGGGCTACAATGTTCAGGACAGGGGGAAGAGTTTACCTCCGTGGCCATCATAGACGGCAAAGAATGCGGTGCCGTCGGAATCCTCGACCTCCAGCAACGTAGTATGAGCATCCTCCATGCCTAGATAGAGTTGTCATGCCGAATAAGGAGAGAAGAGAAGCACAATTCAGTGTAAGTTGAAGAATGCAAAGGTATGAGTCAAGAAACACTCCTCCTCCGCCAGGCGTTGGCTCTCCAGAGTCATCAAAGTCGCAACTGCGTTATTCGTGTTCTTTTCTCAGCCTGTTACTTTTCTTTCGAGATTCTCATCCTTCGTGGCGCGAGGAGAGTCTGTGCTCGTGCCTGTGTGCTCCAGTCTTCATGTATGCCGCGCCCGCCTTTTTTTTTTTTTTTTTTCCTGTGCAAACACTCATAGTGCGAGGAGCAGTGTGGGCTTATAGTAATCCTTCGATGGGAGCAGAGCACAGCCTGTCCTTGGTTCAAATTCCGTGTTGTTTGATCGGCAAAGTTGAAGTTGGTCCCAATGAGTAAAGAATTGTCAAGGCATGAACAGGGTTCGGTCCAGATGTGTGCTTTCGAGTCAGTGAGAAGAGTATGTGTTGACCAGGTACAGATATAGGAACGATACTGTACTTATACGCCATCCCTGCATGGCAGATGCACCATAGATGAAGCGTCCATTGCGATCGGTAGACGAGTGCTTGTCGGTGATTGGGGCAGAGAGAGTCTGACCCATTGTGGATTCTTGTTAGTGTTGGAAGGTGGAGAAGAAGGGTTTCTGGAACGGTGGGAATAGGCAAAGAGATACATTATTAAAAAAAGGTGAAGGTCAGTCTCAAGATGGTAATAGCAGGAGTATCGCCCTGATCTGTCAAGAGAGAGAAAAGGGGATGAATGGACATTGGCCAAATTGGGGTTAGCAGGCAACTGGTCGGTCGATGGGTCGTGGCATGTCCACATCATACATTTTGTGAAGGATTTGTGAAATCAAGGAATTGGAAGAGTGCAAAGATGTATATTGGAAAAAAGGGTTCTCTCCACTAGAGCAACCTCACGAACCAACCAACCAACCAACAAACTCTGAGTTCTTGACATTTTTTTGCCTCTGTCTGCGTGAGGATGTGAGAGAATACGGCGAGTTTCTCACACTCAGTTCGCAACTGCAGGCACAGCCAACTTTCCATCACTCTCTCCCTCTTTCCTCGAGTGTACAGGGCGAGGGCGGGTGAGCATGAGAATAGACGCACTTGGCCACAAACACTTTGGAGGAAGGGCAGGCACCCCGCAGTCCTGCCGAGAGCATCGCCGTGGCGACGCGCGTCGCTTGCTCCCGCTCGCTGACCAAATTGGCTCTTTCTTATTTTTGCTCTTGCTCCTCAGTCTCGTGTTGCTCCGCCTGACATGCTTTCGCTCCTCCTCGTTCTCTTTCTCTCACCTCTGTGTCGTAACATTCACGACAGGTTGACTATATTTTCGTTCCCCTCCCTCATCCAGCCCGGCAACTAAAAAGCCCAAAAGACCCCGGGCTTGCCATGTTCCTCTCCGCTACCTTTTTGTTTTCTTTCCCTCCTCCCCTTCACATGCTCCCCCTGGAAAGAAATAAAGATCCAATAGTGGTAATCCTGGTCAAAACCACGCCTCAGCTGTTGTCGACTAAAGTGATTCCATCTTGTTTTCCTTCGAGAATACGCAGATTATCAGTAATGATAGTTCAGCCATGCTCCCCCCTTCCCCCTTTTCTCCTTCCGGTGCGAAGTCCAATAGTCCGTGCCACTACTTTGTGTCATCCGACAATTACGGGTACTCATTGCTAGTTGATCCATCATTTGCTTACATGATTGAAGAGGAAAACCAAAGAGATGAAAGGCAGATGATGGAATAGGAGAGAGGAAGAGTGAGAAATGAGAGGAGGGTGAAAAAAGGGGAAAGTGTCAAAATACAGCAATTTTTTCTTTTTCAAGAACACGCGACCACGTCTTTCACCATTCATCCCTCCAACCCACCTGGATGGATACACGCTCTGAGTCAACCCTTCTTTTACAATCTGAATAGGTCAGCTTCTTTGTTCTTTGTGCCTGCTCTTTGTATTCACCATTGTCTTTCATGCTTATCCCCCTCCTTCCTCTTTGATTTTTTTGCAAAATGATTACAACGAAAGAGGGGGTGCACGTTAATTGGTTCCTCCAGAAAACAGTAGCAACAGTAGGCTGATACTCCAATAGTCCGAATCCTTTTGCACCGCCACCAGTCAAAATTGATTACACCAGTTGCACATCATTCTCAGTCGACAGTTTCTATTCTTTTTTTTTTCTTTTGCTTTATTTGCCTACAATTGAGCCGCTTTTTGGTTTTTCTTCGTAGTCCAAGGGCATCAGACGCTGCTTCATAATCTCGTATGTGGAGAAGAAAATGGAACAGACACAGAACCACCAGACACTACGGGGAATGGATCCTACAAAGAACGATTTGTAAATGTTGCTTCCTTGTCTGATCATTTGCATCGCACCAGACATACTTCCTCCTGAAGCACGACCTGAAGTCTGAGCGATTGCCTCGCGGTAGATCTGCTTGGTGATGCCTGTCATTGACAAGTCGATGCCACGCGTGTTACCAGACTTCTTGAAAGTCATGATCCGCGTACGGACTACATCCATGGGGGTCGTGAAATATCCAGCAAGGAATCCAGAGATACCGCCAAACAGTGTTGATGTCATGGCTGGGATCTTGACCTCGACAGGCGAGCTGGCTACGACACTGGGGTCCGACGAGACTTGCTGTGGTGGCATCATATTACGAGTATGGAAAGCTTTAAAGTTCTCGTAGGTGGTAAAGAGGATGACCATGAAGGGACAATCGCGTGCAGTAGTACTGAGGAAACCGCGAAACAGGCCACGAGGTCCTTCCTCGCGCAGAACGGCCTTGAAAACATAGGGAGCATTGACGTTTTCAATGTGGGCATAGTATCCTGTTTGCAGGCGTGATGTAATCACCTCGCGTGGAACCTTGATGACAGAGGAAGCCAGATCACCTATAATAGCTGAAATGGCCGTTGCAGGGATTGGAGACAACGTGGGCAGCCACCAGGGGTGCTGGGGCGGGTTGGTATGGGAGCTCTGGAATCGCGAGTTTGTTGGCAGCAGATATGACTTTGTAAGCTCGTAGAATGAGAAGCGCGCTCCACCCTATCACACGTATTTTTTTTTTAGTAGAAGGTTTGCATTAAGGTTGTTTCATATGGTTAGTCAATTTTGTCACCCGCGATAACGACCACACTGGCACACACCTAATCGGGACGAAATGTAAAAATGTACCTGCAGACCAGCACCGATCGAGCTAACCAAGAACCCTTTGCCCAAGAGGCGCAGGGTCTCACGTGTAAAGACCGCCGACCATGCCACGCCAGATCCGCCTGGGACTTGCATTCTTGTTTTGAGGGTATCCAGAGGGTGCATCACAGCATAAGAAAGAGCGAGGGAAACAGCCCCTGATTGGAAGTGATCTATTGGTGAGGTCAAGTCGATTCACCCTCGTGTTAGTCAATCAAATTTCCGAATCTCTATCTATCGTTATTCTGAACTCCCCCTCCCCCTTGAATACTGAGACTGAGATAATCTTCATATGGGATCAAGCGTTCGACTTTTTGGTCCTCACTTTCCAACCACCGTGCGACCGATCCAATAACCTGCCACTATATCAAGTCATAGCCAGATCTGACTTACTTCTGAACCGTTGTGTCTGAGTATATGCCGGCTTTCGAAAGCCGTTGACTGAATGTGTGGCAGTCATAGCCTTGTGGGCAGCGTATGGGAGATGAGCTGTCTGTTGCTGTTGGTTCATGATTGTAATGTTAACTATGGAAACTGATGCTGGGTGTAGTATACAAGGGTATAGGTGATGACAATGAGCCCAAAAGAAAAAGTGCGTGCGTGTGTGTGCGAGTGGAGCTAGAGTAGATGGGAAGGCCGAATGGGTTGTCAAGGATCACTGATATCAAATTGTAGCGAAGGGGACAGGATGAAGAGAACTGAAGAGTGGAGAGTAGAGTCTGTGTGAGACTGTGCTATGTATGTAGCGGTTGGCAAGAATGCACAAAGGGTAGTTGGAGGTGAAGAGGAGAACAAAGAGGACAAGACTTGAATAATAGTGGCCTTTTATGTTGTGTTTGACCCGTATCTGTATCTCCGGGGAATTAAGAGTGTAGGTGAGAGGGTCGTTGTTGCATGTACCCAATTGACTCAGCAGCAGTCACAAAACTTGCCTGCTATGACAACCTTGAGCCCTTGGTGTTGTTTCGCTGTCCTGTATCCTTTTTGGTCTGCTCTCACCCAAACCTTCTTTGAATACTCTCTTCTTCTCCTCTCTCTCTCACGCTTGTCGCGTGGCGCCCCTTAGTCGTGTTGGAGGCATGACCAACCATTCTACCCATCACTCTGCATTTGTACGTATCTCCGTTTTCGAGCATATTGCCCGCCATGTTGCTTCTCAACAGGACCTCCATGCCGCTACATTAGTGAACCGGAACTTTCAACGTGCATTCTCCCCACATCTGTGGAAGTCGCCCATTCTAAAAAGGTATTCATGCATCGTATATATGATTGTTTGAGCTCTTCTTCCATACTCTTGAGTAATGGTGCTTGTTTTTTGTTTTAGCAGCCTCTCACACCGCTTCTTTTTCTCTTCTCGCCACGTTCCTTGTCGGATTAATAGTGAAAGAGCTTTTGTTTCGTTTGTGGCATCACTTCGGAGTGGTTCACAAGGTGGTAAACACGTTCGCTCGCTTAGCCTCGTTGTTCAAGATAGTCCACCAAAGCGCGACCTTCACCCATTTGTGCGGTCCATTCAGGAATGTCATCGCCGAGCTTCTACTTCAGCCTTTGCTAATCCTGACAATCTTATAATAGTAGCCAAGTACTGTTCGGGATTACAAAGGCTGACATGCTATGGATGGCGCCTTCGTACACACCACCTGGAGACCATCGTTCTCGATCTCAGACATTTGCAGCATCTTGTACTGATCGGAACCGACCATCAAACCAGCAACCTTTCAAGCACTGTAGCCGACATTCCATTCATTCTACCAGCACTCAAAACTTTTCATCTTGATGGAGAGTTTGGCCTTTCCAACCAGCATCTGTCCACACTCGGACGGTATGGAAGGAACATTGAATCCTTCCAGCTATCATCATCTTCGTGTACAGCGCTGGGAAAGGGTCTGAAATCCCTTTCGTGCCTCCAGCTCTTTGACTGTCCAAACTTCACTGATGATGACTTAGATCGGCTCATACAACACTGTACCAATATCACATCTATTGCTCTGGCTGATTGTGCAGCTCTGACCCCACTGTCCATCAAACGGCTGCTAGAATCTCGACTACCTCTACAATGTCTGGACTTTCGCATGGCATCCAAAGCCTTTACCGTCCCTAAACCTATCATCATCAATATCCCCAACCACCTCGAGCTTCGTGAGCTTTTCTTGCATAACGCTGGCTTGACAGGGAAACACCTTTCTGATATTTTGCTTGCCAGTACCAAGCTCAGATGTATCGGCCTTTCGCGATGTTTTCAGCTTGCAGAAAGATCCTTCGTATCCGCGCTACAGTCTATGCACGCACTGGAGACACTCCACCTAATCGAGTGTCCGCTCATTGGAGAGTCGGCATTGAAACAAATCGCTGATCATCATCAAGAAACCCTCACTTCGTTGGTCATCGATACATGTGGCCATATGCATATCCGCTCTGTCGTGCACATCGCCAAGAACTGTACTCAACTTCGACGTCTTGGAGTCCATGGATACCAACACATTACCAATTCACCTTTCCACCAGCTTTCGACAGAGTATATTCAAGGCTATGAGCGCAACCAGTTTTCAGAGCCAATGTCCGACACAATGTGCAGCACCACCTTCGAACTCGAAAACCTGGACAAGCTGGTCGAGGCTTCAGAATCACCTTGGCTATTAGAGAATACAGTTGCTGTTAAGAGCGGCGACGAAGGTGATGTTGACACCGGCAGTACATTGAGTAGTGTTTCAGCTGAGGACAGCGACAGTGATAGTCTGGGTATGGTTCCTTCTGACCTTCCAGCAGCCAGTGCACAAGAAAGTGGCAAGGCTGGGGCTTTCATATTTGAGTATCAGAGTGCGGCCTCAGCCTATAATCTTGCAAAGCAGGTGGCTCAGACCGAAATCAGTAGCCCCAGGATACTCGAGGGATGGGCAGTCGAAGAGGCTGAGGATATTGAATATACAGGTGTAGAGCTTTATGAAGCCTCACCTGCCACATTCATGTCAACTTCCTCTGCATACAGGCGACCTATCTATTCCAGAGGATACTCAGGACCTTCATTTTCTCGCAGGCCATTCGTTTCTAGAAACTCTATTTCGCAGCATTATCCCTCGAGAGAGTCACCATCACCATCTAATCAGTGGCAGACGGATAGTTTCGGACTACAAGCTGGCAAAAGTCAATCTGGCGGTAACAATACGTCAACATACCAGGACATGGACACTACAGATTGGCAGCGGGACTCAACGCAAGATGACTCCAAGGAATCCGAATCCGGTGCTAGTCAGCAGACAGACCATCGAGGAGGATGGAGGCAACAGCCACGAAACCCACAATTCTACACAATGGAATTCGGAAATTCAACTGAGGAGCAACAGCATCAATATCAACGGCCGAACCATACCGTCGGCGACACGGAGAAGGAGACGTTACAGATGTCAGAAAGTCAGACTACAATGACAAGTGGTGATGTCGAAGTCGAAGTCGGCGAAGGAAGCACAGAGGGATGGGTGGACTATTCCCGCTGGGTACAGGCATCACGCGCGGAAACTGTAGAGCGACACATTCCAAGCGAGCAAACTAGCGAGTATTATTGTTCATCACAATCCGATCTTACCTTTGCGGCAGACGAACAAAAGGGAGATGTCTCATTGCTGTCATCACCATCTGCGGTCACTACAAATCAAGTAACTACAACTGATGAGCCAGTTCTGGTTGATATTTCCGGGTCTTCTGTTAGCCAAGAGGTAGTGACAGGTATAAGCCAAGTCTTTGGGGATAATTTTGATTTTGCAGCCCTTTCTCTCCAGCAGCCATTCCAGGAAGAGAACGACAAGGCTGGAGTGCATAATGTGGTGGAGAAGAAAACAGCACAAGGAACGCTGATTGACCTGTCAATCAGCGATGAAGATGATGTATCCATATGTGTACCCAAGTCACCTTATCCTTCTTCGTATATAGAGGCTACCGAAACGCGCTCACTCTCGTCCCAAACGCCTGGCTTGATCAGCTCGGATTTATCATGCGACACCATGCCTTCTGTGTTGCATACTCACACTAGTTTGTCACCCACAGTTACCGACTCTGGCCATTCAGATATATCAATACCTGAAGATGTGGCATCCGTATTAACGGATGACACATCGGCAAGCATGAACGCGCCCAAGCCGTTGGATCTAGGCTTTCTAGATTCGAGCTTGCCAAAGAAGGCTGACCACTTTGGCTTCGGATTGGAAGATACGAAGAACTGGCTAAAAGACCTTGCTGAGAGGCAAATGCAATCTCGCGTTGCATAACCAGTTGACGCAGTCTTTTTACAATAAAGAAGGACAACGTGATTATAATAGCCAAACTTGAAAAAAAATGTGGGTCTTCGTGTAACGTCTGCTTTCAGCACAGCCCAAAATGAGCGCCGCCGAGTTTCTCGCGCTTCTCATTCTGATTTTCCGCTTGCATTATTCATGCATCCTGTGAAGCTGCTTATATATATGCACGTTCCAAGCTGTGAATGGATGCTCCTTTATAAAACATGAAAAGCCTTTTGACAATCTGTCTACAGCTCTTTATAATTCGAATACCTGTCGTTTCAGTTCTTTAAAAGTGCTCGCTCACTTTCCTCTTATTTTGAGTTCAGTTTGTTCTGCGCTTTCCCCCAAGTCCATGCCCAGCTCGAATGTTTCCTTTTTGTGTCCGAGTACAAAGACCAAGCATGCAAACAATAATAGCTATGCGAGAAAGATCGAAGCGCACACCGTTCTTGTTTTTATTCCCCCTGTTTATTTTCCTTCTGTCGATTTTGTACTAATAACAACTTCTCCCACTCCTTGTTCACTCACGCCGCTTTTTTTTTCTTCTTCTTCTTTCAACTTTCCACCTCGCAACTCTTTTTTTCTTCTTTTCATTTGTCAAGGACCATATTTGCATTGCATATTTTCCCTCTGTTCCAACACATACACGTTATTTCTCAATTTTTTCTTTGCCCACATCCGACTCTGATATCACATCTGACTTTCCTTGCATCAAACCCCCTTTCTCTCTACTTGTATGAGGATGTTGACTGCGGCGGGCATCCGCAAACGACCTGGAAGAAATAGGCGTTCATCTACAGCCATCTTTCCCACCGTCATCCGTGGACTAAGTACACTACTCCTCTTCACTACAGGGATACTAGCACAGTCCAAAGGACCTGGTCCACGAGCCGGTCACTGTGTGGTCGAGCATGACAACACTGTCTACTTTCTCGGAGGCACACCACCATTGCCTTCATACGCCGGATTCACGTCTCTCCAGCTTCCAATTGCATCCATCGTCAGCAGCGATGCAGAAACCTTACCATGGAAAGACTTACCCGAGCCACCTATGTCCATTTATATTCGCAACCTAACCTTGACGATTTCACAACCAGCACCGCCCACACCCTCATGGACCGACTGTTTTGCGACCAAGGACGGGCGGATAGTGGTCGTTGGCGGAGCAGCACAGATCCTCGTATACAACATTGCATCGCAGACATGGACGGGTGCGTCTGGTGAACTGTCCAACAATCTCAAACTCGGGCCGACCGTCTCTGTGAATCCATTCCATCAGCCAGCATACATCCAGGCAAGGATACTAGCCGATGGAGTCACAGCGCTTGTGGTGTGCACTTTACTTTGGACCAGCCAGTCAGACCCATATTACCTCGACACTACCACCTGGACGGTGTCACGCGCGATTGGTACTCCCGAGACGACACCGGTCTCTGGTGGAGGAGCAACAGCCTCAGGTTGGGCACCTGTCCCAGGAGGTGGCCCAGTCTTACCACCGTCCGGTTTCCGCCATTACTCATTGGCCATTGTCGGTCAGGACCCAGACGAGCCAAAGGAGCACTATGGGAACGGACATGCTTTCTTGGTGGGTGGATACTCAACCCTTATCACGGGCGAGGTAAAAGATTGGGATGCTTTAACCTCCATTCCTGTGCAGCAGGCGCCGAGCAAAGGTAAGAGAGCCCTGTTCTTTTTTGTGTCAGAGTCAAACAAAAAAACAAAATGTTAAAAAAGAACTGGAGTGATCGTGCGCCTTTGGACTGCTTTGTAGTACAGCATTCTCTGCTCTCCTTCCCTCCACACCACACGACCATCCATGTGTTATTTAACATTATGTAACGCACTATGCTGCTCTTTAATTTTTCTTCTTTCTTTCCTTTAGAAATGGCTCGGTTTGGCAATGCCGGTACACTACCAAAGATTACACGAGGCGCCAGTGCATTTGACACAGGATCCAACACATTGACCGTGTTTCCAGGCAACGGTGGGCGTCAATCAGCCACTGATCTTTCACAAGTCGTCTATCGCGTGAACACCAACACCAGGGAAATCACCACAGTGGCACCTTCGGGTGGCTATTGGCCTAAAAATGCCATCTTTCGAAGTGGGACCGTCATTGTACGGTCAAACCAGGTCTTGCTACATGGTGGTCTGTCCACCCTCGAATTTACTGGATCGGCGCCTCCCATCGAAGCGTTCTTAGGTTCGTCTTCGTCCTTTGCAGTCTACGACGGTCATTCTCAGACGTTTGTTAATAATGTCGACAAGTATGTACCCAAAAAGTCGTATGCGCTCATCATTGGACTCTCGGTCAGCGGCGCTGTCCTCATGGCGCTTATCGTTGGAGGCGTCATCTGGTTCCGGAAACGGCAACGGTCCAAGCGGGATGAGGAGGCTGAGCGTGCAGCGAAGGGCATGATCCTCAAATCGGAGAATGAGCTACAGCATCTGGACGATAAGCAGTATCGCATGAACAGGATATCACAAGGCGTACATCAGGGTGGAGACGGAGGAAGCGGAGGAGAGCTCCTTGGCATGCGGTTGTCAGAGGAACAGAGTCAGACATTGCAAAGGAACACACCCTATCAAAGTATGCCAGGAACACCAGTAGGTTCATCCGTGGGAAAAGCACAAGGAGGGTACTATTCCAACATGTGGACTAGTATTGCTGCCAAGCAGTCAGAGCGTGATCTTCCTGGCTGCCAAGGTAAGAGCGGAACAGCCGTTTCTACTGCAGTATCAAATGGGTCGTACGCTCAGATACCACATGCAGCGAATACTGTTCCAGCTACGACGGCTTCGTATACTTTGCTTACCGCACCTGCGGATGCTCAAGCGATGAGGAACATTCCACCACCACCGTCACTTGTCTCCCCTCGAGCAGCGAATAGTCCCCAAGAATTCGCAGCACTGTCGCCAGTTGCATCTACAGCCACTTCAGCCTCGTTTTATGTACAACCGCAATCCATCAGAGCGCAGAACCCGCAGCAACAGGAATCAGAAAGCCTAGCAGATCCGCGTACTAGCCTGGCGACTTCGCGCGACTCGACTGTAGTTGAACCCAAGATGGACACTCATATTGATAGCAAGATCAAGGTTCTAGTCGACGAACATCCGTCAGAGACGGTGGATATTTCAGGCAGACCACCTTCCTTGCCACAACATATCGTGCATTCACCGCCAACACCTAGCTCAGTCGGCAAAAGAGCATCATTTGTAACAACATCGTCATCTTCGTCACCCTACATGGACAAGTCCACGGTGGTCAGTCAGCCATCCACAACCTCACTTCAGTCTCAATCGCAGGCGTCGTCAGGCTCGCCAACCACCACCACCGCCACCACCACTAGAGATCGCCGTAGGACGTTAGAATTATTCGGTATACGGCCAAGTGAAATAACACCATCGCAGCAGCAGGAGCGACAAACATCATCTGCAACAAATCCCGATCATCATCATCACCATCATCATGATACGTCGGTATCTGACCATCGCGCTTCGAGTGATCTACAATCCGAATCGAATACTGTGGTCCATGCCGATCCCTCAACTTCAGTCCGTAAAAGTGAAAGCTACCTTGAGGCCATTCGATCACAGCAGCGGCAACAACCACATCAGCTCAATTCGTTTTCCTCACGCACCAGTCTGCAAGCAGTTACTGCTTCCCAGGACAGCCCACACCCACCGATACCAGGAAATCCCCATACTTTAGCAGCTGCGCCAGCAAGCGATGCCACTGCCACCTCAGCCTCTCATCCCATTCATCCGTATGGAGCTGAAGTATACACAAACATCGCGGTGCCAGTTGTATATACACCAGCAGCTTGGACTCCAGTGGAGCAGCCAGCGACCACAACGACAGCCACGGATCCTAAGCTTGGAAGCCTGGAAGCCGACTCAGTCTCGCGGCACCAGGCTGACATGCAGTCGCAACAGTCTACAAGCATACCACCAACATTCCCCGTATCGCCACCCCCTCTTCCATTAGCCTCTCGACCTCCACAGACCGTTCAACAGGCGATGCTAAAAGATCCATAGTGTGTACTATTTCATTTTGCCCATCCTTTTTGCTCAACCTCACTTTGTCCGACAAAACGTTTAATATGTGGAAGAGAAGCACTCATAACGATTTTTGTCCGCATGAATACCCCACTTTCACATACTCCTTTTGCATGTTCTTAATAAAACGTCATAGGGAGAGGGCGAGATTGAGAGAGTATATTAATGGGACAGAGAGTGGCGAAGAGTAAAAGCAAAGACTAGAAAAAAATGTTAAAGTTGGGAATGAAGTGCAACGAGATTGAAAGGAAAAACAAGTTGCTACGGAAAGAGGGTGGGCTAATAACAAAAAAAGTAGAAGGGAGAGGGGAAAAAGGGGATAAAAAAGGTCGGAATAAGGTAAGAGGGAGGGAAAAGGGAGAAAAAGGTGAAAGAGAATGATGGAAGGAAGATGAGTTTATGAACCAGGAGCCGGCTCACTTGACTGGGCACGGCTATCAGCCTCTTCCTCATCGTTCTCGCCATCCAAGCCATACTCTTCTGCTAACCGGCGCACCTCATCCTCAAGCATCAGGATGTAGTCGACTGCCTTGCGAAGGATAGTTGCCTTCGAATCAGTGTTTGCAGCACATCTAAATGGCGAATAAATACAATCAAAAAAATCAGTTCAGTATTCAATCACAATCAGAATGAGGAAGGCAAGGGCAGCCATCTATTCCACTACAAAGCATCAATGATGTGAAATAGCCCAATGTGATAAACTTACTCTGGAATGACACTCTTGAGCTCATCAAATCCACCGTTAATCTTTTCTCGCCGTTTCTGTTCTGACAAGATATGGGCCATACGACGGCTCGGAGGTACGTTCTCGCGCGCTGCGATGTTGCTGATCGCCGTGTTCGTGTTGGGAATCTTGCGGATTTGGCGCCCATGGTACTTGCGTGGAGCTGAAGTCTGAGGCGGCCGCGGAGGCACATTTCTTGGAGGCGGGATGTAGATCAGAGACCGACTACGTAAGCGTCGCTTATTGCTAGGAGAGGAACGATCGCCTTCTCCTCCACCCATAGAGGACGGCGTTGATGGATCTTGATCACGATCATCGTCATCACTTCCCCTTGCACCATAGTCTCGGTTGCCACCTGCACCGGCGCCATCACCACCACCATTGGCCTGTTGCTGCATTAATTGCTGCTGCTGCTGGAAAGCCTGATGGTGCTGCTGGAAAGTCGAGTGAGCTGGTAATGAGGTCGATAAGCTCATCGATATTTGCTGCTGCTGTTGCTGTTGCTGCTGTTGCTGCTGCTGACGCTGAAAGTGATGAGCAAGAGATGACAAGGTGAGACCGGAAGATGTTGCAGGGGAGGGGATCATGGTTGGACTTGACGGCTGATTCTGGTAGATGACTGGTAGGCTACCTGGTTGGAAGCTACTAGTCGTCTGGAGAGCGCTGGACGAATGAGTCCGGCGTGGGCCTGCAGGGATCGTCATTGAAGAGATCACTGACAGAGAGGCCAAAGAGGCCAATGACGACTCGATGCCGCTAATGCTTGCACTGCTGACACCGGCGTTGTTCCCAGTGTTGCCACCGGGACTAGAAGTAAGATTGGGACCAAGCGGTCCAGTGGACGCGCCAGCTGTCGTGACACTTGGATGATAACCTCCTGCGGCCGAAGCCAGCAACCCTGGTGACAGCATGGATGCTGTGACATGGGTGTCAGAGGTGGTCGATCCAGGTGACGAAGGTGACAGAGGCGATCCTGGAGGGAAGTTGTCGAAGTTAGGAATGGTAAACCCTTGGGTAATTTGAGGGTTGGAGAGGCTGCGGTGATGATGTTGAGGTTGAAGGGGAGGGGAATTGCTTATATTCATAGCTCGTATGCCACTCGTGGCTGAAGAACTGGACTCGAGATGGTCGTCCATCTCCATTGCCTGCTGCTGCTGCTGCTGACGACTGCCAGTTCCACCTGTGGTGTTGCTGACATGACTACTGTTACTGATTTTGCTGATATTCAAGTTGCCACCGCCACCTTTTTTGCCAGAGGAGAAAAGCCCATGGCTAGATCGACTCCGTTGCTGCATCTGACGGTGTTGCTGAATCTGTTGCTGTAACCGCTGTACTTGTTCCGATTGGGACAAATGGTGCAAGGGCGTGTTGGAAATCCCGAGCATGTTTGCAGGGTTGGTCAGCGGACCATTGCTCTTGGACCAGCCTGTTGGCGGGTTCAAGTCGAGATCAGGAATAAACGACGAATGGGTCGGATGCATTCTATAGAGCTGATCGCTGGTGCAACTCTCGCTAAGGCGGCGGTAGGGACGCTTACGTTGGTGGTGCTCGTGCAGATGGTGAGAGCTCCCAGATGTCGGAGATGGACTATTGGAGCTGGTGGCGGTGGTGGCAGAGGTGGCTGACGGTGGTGCAGACGAAGTCGAGGATGGGTGGAGGTAATGCCTTTGCTCGTGCTCGTGCTCGCACTCACGCTGTCTTGTATGCCGCGGGTCCTCGTGGGTGGTGTGACGGTGACTGTGATGGGGCTGAGGACGACGATCTACAACCTCGTAACAGTGGCGTCGAGGGAGATCAGCAAGGTAGTCGCCGTTGTATGACTCGTCAAGGTCTGGTTTCCGTTTGAGAGGTCGTCGTGCAGGAATGACGAGCGGAGGCGGAGGAGATAGTGACCGACGTCGTCGTCGCCTGGGAGAAGAAACGGCGCAGACAAAAGGTGGAGGAGGAAGAAGGGGTTCGGTGTGTAATTGTTCTGGCGGACTTGGAGGCAGGGCCGACTTTTCCTGCTTTCGAGAAGATAGGCTGGGTTGGGCAGATAGTTTATAGGAGATCGGGAGGCAGTGACAGGGTGTGAAGGAGGCAGAAAGTGAGATGGAAGGAGGGAAAGGAAACAGAGACGGAGACAAGTTAGCAGAGGAGGAAAAGAAAGGCGGGGAGATATGAGGTCAAGAAAAGGAAGAGGGAGGAAGAAGAGAACAAAAGGAAACAAGAGTGATGCAAGGAGGATGTGTCCGAGATATAGGGACAAGGCAGACAAAAAGAGGAAGAAGAGGAAGAAGAAGAAGAGTGCGAACATCAACAAGGGAACGGCCAAGTGTGTCCGTGGTGAGAGCAAAGGGACGGTGGTGATGGTGATAACGACAAAAGGCACGCGGTACTTATAAATAGAGAATTCAATCCAAAGATTTGAATTCAATAACACATTGTTAAGCAAAGTAAAATAGGATATACACACGATGACAAGGCCGGAGCGTTTTGCATTAGAATATGCTAGCTTCGGAGTAAACGGTGCAAATTGGCAGGGTGCAACAAATCGAGAAAGAGGGAAGGGATAGAAGAGAAGGAGCGTAAGCTGTCGAGGGACCGAAGGAAGAGAAAGAATCCATCGGCACATGAAAGACGCACAACAAGGAGAGCTGGAAATCTTAATGACAAAAAGGGAAGAATCCGGGGGAGTCTTGTGCGCGATGAAGTGAGGTGGAGGGAGGATAAGCGATAATGAGGAAGAGGGGGGGAGGAAAGGGTTGGATTGAGGTGAAGGAGAGGGACAAGAGCGCGCGCGAGTGTTTGAATGAGAGATAACCGCAGGGGGTGGGATGGTGTTGTTGGTCAAAGGTGGTTTGAGTGGAGAGTCCGTGTTCAGAGATATCGATTTCCAGTCAGACTTATCGGACTGAATTGAATAAAAGTTTGTTACAGGGACTGCGACCCAAAAGGGGTCACAGGTTGAATATCACTCCAACTGATAGGGTTGGAGAATTGGAGGAAGTGCCCGTATTCAAGGCATGCTGCAAACGAGATGACAAGGACGCATATTAAGGATCGCTGATGGAGAGGGGAGGAGGAGGAAGGGAATCAACTCCTAAAATTTCATAGTAATGGTTATGGCCATGGAGTAGGGTATAGTGTGGGTTTGTTATCGGCCAAAAGGGTTGTTAGAACTGGTCATTCAGTTAGGAGGACCAGCCCTGGCAAAAAAATGTATCATGTGCTTGAGTGTCGTCCAGCACCAGGTGACGCAGAGTTAACTGCCTGGCAAGCTTGTTTCTTCTCTGGAGAACATGGGCCGACACATACACAGTCAACCAAAAGATAGGCCCAGACGACCACGTTTCCTAAAGTCTTCGATGCCATGTGGGACAACAAATAAATATTTCCAGAGCTCTCCCTCCCCTCTCACCAAAACATATATTGCCTGCATCTCCATCCTCGACAGATGGAGCTATATTAGAAAGCCAAAGACAGCTTGAATTACGGCTGCATCCTTCCTCCGCCTATGGACGTGAGGGTGAATCTTACACTTCTGCAGGCGGTGAGGACGGAGATTAGAACGGGCGAGTGAGTTGGAAAGGGAGGGGGGGAGTGTGGCACGATAAGTGTTTTTAAGCATTATTTTCGTTTGACATATGACTCTGAGCGGTTCTCGGATCTCATTGGTCAATCATTGCCGCCTCTTCCTCCAAGCAGAACCTTCTCCCTTCCTTCCTATTGTTCTCCCCACTCGCGGTTTCTCTTTCCCAGCCATTCCACGATACCTTCTAAGCCTTACTTGTTGTCAACATCCTTGATAGGGGATCCGTCATCATCGTGTATCATTATGTCCCTTACACCCCTATCTCGAAAAGGGAGGTTGCAGCCAAATTCAAGCATGCGCTCCGTGCCACATCTTACACCTTACACACACAAATACATACAAACACGGACCATGACATTCCTCGTAGCCTCGCAGAACAGAGCGACAGGAACGAAAAATGCCCGGTACTACTTGTTTTATGCTACTAATCCGCGGAAGATTCCTTATCCCTGTCTCCCGCTTGAATGTTTCCATCCTGCGCTCACAAATTCCCTTATTCAGTTCCCGTATAGCCCATTTGCTGCCCTCCAAAGAATGGAAACGCCTTTACTCGTCCTTGGTGAAAGTGCATGTCTTACTTTTGGTTTCTCTGCTGTGCATAAAATATAACAATAATAATAAAAAAAGAAAGCGTTTACACTGTCGACTCTTACCTGCGATGTCCTCTTCGTGGACTTGGCCATTCTTTGGCCACCAAAGCGGAGATCTCCATGTTGAGAAGTAATTTTTTTGTTTTAAAAAGGTCGTGAATTGGGATAGTGGATTCACGCGTTTCTGGCGTGTTTATAAAAGAGTTGATGGGTACACAGGAAAGATGGCCAATTGGATGAGGGATAAGGGGGAATGGAGATGCAAAGAGAATCTTGGATGTCAGATCGACGGAAAGATGGACAACAACAAAGCACGACAGGGAGAATGGGAGGGTGGACGTCAAAATAGCTCTAGAGTCGGTGGATGATGGTCTTGTGTTTCCGTGGCAATGTTCCTAAATGGATAGGACGACAACGTGGATAGGAATGCACAGTTGAATTGTTAAGCTCAATATGTTCACTCCTCCATTGAGAAGACCCTTACATGATTGTTTATTTGCCCTAAACCCGACATTTTGCCTATCGGACAAGAGATCATTGGGTTTGGAGACCTTTTTTACTATATCCAGACAATCCAAATTTAACAAGACAGAAACGACAAAAGAAAAATAGATAGTATCAATCCAAACCCCTTCAACATCTTGGTTCTCCGGGTAGCCCCCATTTTCTCTTTTCCACCCTTATCTTCAAACCAAATCCTCTTTTTTTGTTTGATCTATCCACGGCAACTTTCTTCCAAGGCAACAGCAAAGCGTTGATAGGACAGAAAGGCACCACCACTCAAAAGCATGGCCGAACGCGCATCACCACTCCGGGCACATCACACATAGGATGGAGCTATAGAAAATCAAAAATCTTTTCGCGTATGTTGATGGTGCAGACGTTGTTCCAATGACCAAAAGATGGAAGACCTGTAAATAGCATCTTCTCTAGCCAGCAACAGACAAACAAGTGACTCGGATATCAAATTGCCCAGATGTCAAACAAATAACCGCGACCAAACCCTTTTGTAGACATTTGTCTACGACATCTTCATGCCTGACGTCAAACGTCAAACACCTCACGCCACAACCCAAACACGCAAATATGAACACTCAATCTTTGTGATATTTCTATATTTTATTTGTCCCAGATAGGACACACAAAACGTCGCAAAAGCGTGAAGGAGTACTTCCACAAAATATCTTCCCCCTCCCCAATCCCTTCCATGCTTTTGCTGATACTCAGCATTCGACCCCATAGATAATGGACTGGACCACCCGGCCAACCAACAACCCTTCCCCAAAATATCCATGGTGAGCAAGCAACCTTTACTACTATCATACATTTCTTACTTCTTCCTTTCTTCAATTTCCATAGCACTGTCCCTCTATTGCCTTCCCTTCCCACCCTTGATACATTTAGCAATTCTTTTCGTTTCTGCTATATATTGTCATCTCTACCACATAATCGATAACTTCAGAACAGCAGTATCTTGGTGTTTGTAGCAAACAGTCCAGTGAAATACTGCACCAGGAGACTTCACTCTTTATCATAAATTATGATATACCCTCTTCATCAGCAATGAACAAACTCCAGAGAACAGGGTCAGTACGAAGAACTCACCGATAGTAAAGCGAAGACGATTACTCCAAGTACTGGAATCAATATGCGACAGGGTCTAATCTGCGAGTGTAAGGTGTGAGAGAAGGTGTCAAATAGCGAGGAGAAAGTCTTTCTTGGAAGTGGAGGGGGGAAAAAAAGATGATGTATGGCAATTCAGGATGCTAAGAAAAAGTTAGGGGTACTGCAAAGTGAAGACCGTATGAGGGAAGTGAAAGGAAAGGGGTCTGAGGGTAAAAGGTGCCTGAAATATAAAAATTCTTAGAAATAATAATGGAACGAGGATCTGAGATTCGAAAATACTCAAACAACGGCAGGAGCAACGTAAAGTGTCAGCTAAGCGAGAGAGTGAAAAAAGAAAGGAATAAAGCTTGGACTGTGCGTCTCTGGTTGACAAAATTGAATAATTAGTGGGGTAAGAAGGAGAAGATGGGTATTGAAAAAGTAGATGATGAGAAAAATATAAAAAAAGTGCGAGTCCAGAGAACGACTAAGTAGATGTTTGTCTTCGAGTTGCTTGTGATTGAAAAGCGGGGTATGCATACCAATGTATTGGATGAGGGGGGCATGAGTGAACTGAAGAAGCACTAGAGCATGACCATTGACGCGCACATCAAGGGTTTGAGTAAGATTTTAAAGCGAATTATGTTCTTTAGCATGCACGGATATTTGCTGAAAAATTATGAAGGACTCCCTAGCCCTGTAATAGTAGGGCTCTGCTGTGGAGAGAGCTGAAGGAGAGCATGAACTATTCACCTGTTACAAAAAAAAACAAATATTGGAGGAGAGTACAGATTTCTTAATCACCTGCTTGCGCTCAAGCCGACAGGGAAGCAGGCTGTTAACTGTTTCCTCCATTGTTTCTATCCCTTACTAAACACATTGTTTTACCAATTCTTCGTGCGAAATCATCCTGAAAGGGCTTATTGCCCCCCCCAGCTTTCCCCAACACTTTTGTTATCGGATAACCTGGTATAAAATCTATGGAGATGAAAAGAACAAGGTTTGGCTTGCAACGCACAAAGATTCAGCTCTACCAGAAAATCGTTACCGAGAGAAGCGTAAAAGGAATGCTCATTCCTAGAGACACCCACAGCTCATTCTTGCACCGCAGCGGAGAGGGATTGGCCGATCAACTCCGAGACACCACCTTAACTACGCCAATGCCACCCAAAAACATGTAAGCAATATTAGTGAAATACCTTTTCCCTGACAAATGATGTTTACTTGGTGATCGACAAAGAGCATCTTCTCATAATAATTGAGGTGGGACAGACAATAATAAATAGTGAGAGACAATGCTCTTAAGAAGCCGTCTTCACCGCTAGGGCAAGCACAATGAAGGAAACGAAAAGTATCCAGGGAGAGACGGTGAGCATGTTTGGCCTCTCTCTATTCTCCATTGTCCACACTAGTGCATAGTCGTGATCGCGCCACTTGTAAACATGTGAGAGCAAACATCGGCAGCTACACGATATTCACGTTGTCCTTTGGCTAGATGAGCATCGTTTCCTTATGAGGGGGATATTGAATCCGTTTTTCCAGTAACGACATGCTACCTTGAGCTAGCTTTGGACTTGCCGGATACTCCGAGAAATGGCTCTATGCATATGCACCACTTATCTTGTCAGGCCATACCATTGTAACATAGCCATTTGGCTACATGACGACAACGACTCCTTTCATTTGTGTAGCCTGCCTATTCTTCAAAGAAAGCGTATCAAATCAGACTTTCTCCGCGTGTTTAAACAAACGGTTCCCTTGATTATGACATCTAGCATAGTACCTAATAGCAGCCCCCGTTCCTCGACATCGGGTTTGACTTAAAAAAATGAAGATTGCTGCTATACCACCATCTTTGAGGGTTTCCAAGAAGTAAGATTTTCAGCTCTTTCTGCATTTGAATGCAAACTGTCAAACCTCTATCCCGACAATATTCCATTTTTTCGGCGTTACCATATACTGTCTGTCGCTTGACTCTAACCATATTTATGCTTTATAAGAATTACATGTTTTTTTATTTGGTTAACGACAACAATGTCGGTAGGCAAACAATGGTGATGCTTTGGCGTAGTTTACAAGTTGAAGGTTATTATGAATATCTCAAAAAAACTAGAAGGAAGCTTCATATGTGCATATGCTTACAATGTGTATTCTCACAAGGGAGTGTCCATTGCTCTTACTTCCGGAAACTGAGTGCGAATAGAAGTTACACAATTGGATACTGATATCCATGCTTAATGAGGTATGATATAGGACTGTACTGTTAGTTCTACTATGTGGCATCCTTAAACATTAGTATTGGCAGGGTCATAAGAAGCAACGCAGCCACATAGTTTACCTGCACAAAATCACGTTATTCTCGTCTCGTTTCTTTCTCTCCCATCAGGCAAGACGCGTACGTTCAATATAGGAATAGGTATTATCTGCTATAGTGGCTGCGGCGTGTTGCTGATGATTGGCCAGTAGATGATAGCTGTTTTGGCAAACATGACTACAAATAGGACGCCCAACGTCAGTCCTGGCATCATCAAAGAATCCTTTAATAACAGCTTGGGGAGCATGTTCTTCAGGTATACAGTGGTACGTTGAATCCACACAACGATGCTGATGGAGCAGCTTGTTCGTCACAATTTACAGGCTCGTCGCAAAGATGCTATATAACTGTGGCGTCAATTGAATGGCGTGAGACATTCATCTCTTTCTTCTCAAAAGCTGGTCTTCTACAAGCGTTCTTGTCTTCAATACATTAGCTTTGCAATGCCTGTGGGGGGGCTCCTCTGATCTGCACAAGCTACACTTGTAGAAGGCATCAAGAAAATAGTCTAAACTCTCCGCGTATATGTACCTCCTTCCATAACGCGTTGGATATGCTTCTGCATTGTCGTATGTTGGCCTCTGCTGGTTTGTTCATGTCACTCCAGGTTAGTACAGCTTTGCAGTCGTCTGACGTAAGAGAAAATTGTTTAGTGAGATTGTGTGCGAAAGGAAGGCAAAACATCATTGGTCTCCTCCATTTGAGTTTGATATTCTATGACGAGCTGTTAGATGCCCTTTTTTTACTGCTCTCTGCTCAGACAAAAAAAGATTCTAGTCTTCATTCCGTGGACGCCACTAGAATTTCATACTGTACATGCCCATGGCAAGGTACTTCGACCCTATATCCACCCTTTAGGGATCTATGAAAAGTACTGAAATGAAGAAATTATGTGTGTTGTTGTGTAGTTATTTTCTCTGACTTCCTTGTCCTGTGTGTTTTTTCACTGCAACTTCCATGAGCTCGGTGCCTGTTCTGCCCAAACTCTTTCGATGAATCGAAACGTAGTACTCCTGAAAGCAGCTCTAAGGTGGTTCGTAGCTCTGTTCACTACAAACCCCATATTCACGAATGCTCCAATTGCTCTGATAAAACTTAAGAATACAAAAATCAAGGATAGTGTGTGAGTCTTGGAAAAGAATCTGTCTCAGTGCTTCGGTGCAATAGTTATCATCAAGCAAACAGTGAGAAAGATAATAGGGACAGACCAATGGTAATTACAAACAAATACTGCGTCCGTAAATAATGGACTTGCCTTTGGGACCCTCAACGATCTACTCAACATCTATTCCCTGGAGTTAAATGGATTTTTGGACATCTGGGCTGTTGTTTGACTGAACCAGTTGGATCTTTTAGATTGGCGCAAAAAGTCCATGTTGTGTTCATGGAGAATATCATGGTTCGGACTATAAATTTTACTGCGGTTAGCCGCTTTCACAAGTTACTTGATTGGTATGTCAAACACATTTTTTTCTCACACAAAGCTGTGCAACGTTACCTCGAGGACCACGTACCTATAACTCTTCCCAGGATCTTGGCATTGGCTTGGCGACGTTATGTTCACTGTAATGTCACTAATCTATAGCCACAGCTTAGACACCCGCTTTCTTGCAGCTACTTATTCATTGTCTGAGCATACATAATTGCTTATTACCATGGCCACGAAGCGCGACACCTCAATGATCATGTGTAGCTTTACCATCCAAACTAGTGTACTTTATTAACGCCAGCACCAAAGGTGTATTATTCTTTATGTACGATGCACGGGTCCGACTAATATGGCCTTCTTCCCCTATTGATATTTCTGCTGTGCATTAAACCATATTCGACCAGACCTGCATGAGTACATATTAGATTTCGACTCTTTTGCCAACGCCAAGAATTCGACCTGTAGTTATAAAAGCATAATTTGTTTCCCATGAAGACTCCAGTTTCTCCTTCATTATCCAGAGCTTCTATTACATCAGATCCAATCATGGTCACCGCTGACAACATTGATCCTTCTCTTTTTGACAAGTGGACGGAAGACATTGACAAGGCTCGTAAGAGCATCGGTGTTCAAGGGACAAGTGTCGCTGTAGTTTATAAGGGAAAGATTATCTATGCCAAAGGGTTTGGCAAGAGAAACGACACTGATCCTTTTACTCCAGAGGTATGTTGGTATCATTTTACAAAACCCTGACTACATAAACCTAATTTTTCCCTCCCTTAACCACCTTACTCTTTTGTATGTTGATCCATTTAGACACTTGCACCAATTGCGTCCATCACAAAGGGTTTCACAGCGGCTGCAATTGGAGAGCTTGTGGCCAAGAAAAAGGCAAAGTGGGATGACCCTGTGCATGACCATCTTCCAGAGTTTCAAGTCAAGGATCCTCGTCTGACTGCAGAAATAACATTTACCGACCTTCTCTCTCACCGAACGGTAAAAGAACACACAAAATTACTCAAGGTTGTGCACGTCTTCGGATGACGATAAAATGTTCGCACCTCTTACATTCCTTTGTACTATTTCTGAATCTATCGCATCTTTTTTTTTAATCAGGGTCTTCCGGGTTTGGATATGGAATGGTACCATCGCCCCGAGTCTCGTCTCGAACTCATCAAACAGTTGAAGCATGTGGATGCGATTGCTCCCTTCCGTGCAGAATGGATCTATAATAACGTCCTGATTGCTGTTGCTGGAGAGGCTGCAGCTAGGATTGCTGGTAAACCCTACGAAGATCTCGTGCTCGAAACCGTCACCCGTCCACTGGGCATGGTAGAGACAGGATTCTCTCTCAAGGAGATGGTGACACGACCCAACCACGCACTGCCATATTCATGCACGAACTTTGGTGCGGCACAAAAGGGAGTGACTTATCAACTCCCTGTTGACATGCATTACATGACGGATGCACCTGCAGGAGATCTATTCAGCAATGTAATTGAGCTTGCCAATTGGGTCAAGGTTCTCATGCACGGCGGCGAGCTGGATGGAACACAGGTGCTGGATAAGGGCAGCGTGGAACAAATCACCAGTGCTCATTGTCTCGTGGATCGAAAACCAACTATGCCCGAGTTTAGCCTTAGTACCTATGGTCTTGGCATGCTAATTGGATCCTATAAGGGACATAACATTTATCATCATAGTATGTATCAGCTACCTTTATACTTTTCATATCTTGAACGACCCAAGAGTTTACATTTTGCTCACCTTTCACTCACTAACGTTTTTTCATTTTCTTTATTTTTTTTTTAAAAAAAAAAACTCGAATTGTCCAGGTGGAGGAGTTATTGGGTATTGCTCCAAAATAGTCATGTTCCCAGATGACGATCTCGCGATCATGAGCTTGTCGAACAACGACATCAACATGCTTCCGCTTTGGATCCCTTACTACATTGCAGATGATGTCCTTGGTCTACATAAGAGTCGCGACTGGCTGTTTGACAAAGCCTTTAATGCCACCAAGGAAGCGTACAAAGATCAGGGTTTGGAAGACTTCAAGGATGTGGAAAAGGAGTTCCCACCACAGATCAAAGATAGGCCACCAACCCGAGAATTATCCGATTTCGCGGGTGAATATGTCCATCCTGTTTATGGCAAGATCGTATTCAAGTTGGCAACTCCTCCAAACGTCGACAGCGCTAAGGATAGCAAAGGCGGTGAAGATGCACTTGCATACGAGTTTATGAGTTTCAAGGGTTACCTGGAGCATTACCATTACGACTCGTTCCGTCTCCGTTATCAAGGTGATGGCATCTTGGTGTCGTTCCTTTTCACCTTCGTAGCAGGAGACGATGGATCCGTGCAACAGTGTCGATTGCTGAGAGACGATGGTCACACTTTGTTCACCAAGGTCAAAACAGAAGGCACAGATGATCCAGCAAAGGAAAAGTAGACTGGATATTTGGATCAATCTATCGCACTTCCTCACTGTCCATTGTGTGCAGGCAGGCTACATCCCTTAGGTTTGTTGAAGGTGAAATAAACGAAGATTGAGTCAAAGAGAAGTTTGGTCGCAAGCCAATCATGGCTCTACTGGGTGTTCCTGAAAAGGTCGTATTTCGGCGAAAAGCTAACCAGAGATGGAAAGAAGGGGTTATAGCGTTGGATTTTCTTTTGTGTAGTCTCTACTCTACGACGCTCGGCTCGTTCTTGCATTGCTACAGTGAAGGATGTCTTATTCACGGTATCAATCTCGTTTTCTACCCTCTCTCTTCACTTCATGGGTTCTGACGATATGGAAATGCCATACAAGAGTTTAGGCCTAGTTCTGGATTCAGTGGAGTCATGCGTACGATAGAGGATGTCGAGTAAATGTATGGCTAGACAAGGCTACCAGTATTATGGTGATATGAAGATGGGCCATCCCATGAGAGCAAGATAGATTAAATGAGCAGCTGTGGCTAGAAACGTCGAGCCCAGAATAGTCTTTCCTGGTTATACATGTAAGCCGAGGCGCATAGCAAAGAAAAAATGAGAACAAATCGGGAGATCATAGTTTGGCGCGCGCCGAGGCACCGCGTTTGACAGATGTAACGCCACCAATTTTCATTATTTCCATCGGTGGATGTATTTCCAATCAAAGCATCGTCGAGTGTCATTTGTTCGCTACATTTCCCCTCGTTCCCATTTACCGACCATTTGCTCAACACAATGCCTGTGTGCCAATACTTTCTTCAGGGCAAATGCAAGTTTGGAAGCAATTGCCGCTTTGAGCATCCGCGGGGCGGTGGAGGAGGAGGATTCGGGAGCACTTCATTCGGTGGTTCTGGATTCGGTTCTTCGAATTCGTTTGCTGGTGAGTTTTTCCCCCTTTGAGTCTTTCTGACCAAAAAAGAAAGCTCGTGTTTAACTTGCACTGTTGACGTGACAATAATACTTACAAACTTCTACTTTATTTTTTTTCCCTTTTTTTTGCATAATAGCATTAGGCTCAGGAGCTGGTGGTGGAGGATTCGGAGGCGGAGGAGGATTTGGAAGTGGTGGTGGCGGCGGGGGCTTCGGTGGTAAAAGCGCGTTTGGCAATGCCCCAGCATTTGGATCAGCTGCTTCAGGAGGAGGATTCGGTAACACAGGATCCGCTTTTGGCAGTGCACAAGGACGGCAGCAAAGCGCTTTTGGCGGCAGTAATGCGTCCACTGGAGCAGGAGCAGGGGCAGCAGGAGCTAAAAAGCTCTCCTTTGATGCCAAGACCATCTCTGAGGATATGAATTATGATGTAGGCCGCCCTCAGTACGAGTTTTCAAGCTACGCACCAGGAAAAGAAGAACCCAACCTCATCACGGGTCAGGACTTGTCGCCAGAAGAGTTGCGACTTATGTACTATGAAGCCCGAAACCCACAGTTGACGGTGGCAACAGGCGACTACAGTGGATTGAAGAGGATGGCGGATGCGACGGGCGCAACTAATTTTGAGATGGTTTTTGGTCAGAAACTGAACCAGCTCCAGCAGGCCATGGAGCAAGAAGTTATGAAGATCACGCAGAACCCACACGAGGCGTACAACCACTTTATGAACAATATCCGAGGTAAAGATGGAGGCGCAGCAGTGACAGGAGGAGCTTCAGCCTTTGGATCTGGATCAACAACAGGCACTTCAGCCTTTGGTCAACCATCCGCTTTTGGGCAATCGTCCACATCGGCGTTTGGCCAGCCATCGGCATTTGGTCAACAAGCATCATCGGCATTCGGACAACCGTCCGCTTTTGGCTCGACTACCACTGGTGGATCGGCTTTCGGGCAGACTTCAACGCTTGGCTCTGCACAGCCCAGTGCCTTTGGCTCTTCGAGTGCATTCGGCTCGGGTACAGGCGCTTTTGGATCAGGAGCCACAACCGGTAGCGCCTTTGGCGCTCCCGCCAGCACGTCCTCGACAAGTGCCTTTGGTAGCACGGGCAGTGGCACCTTTGGCAGTAGCGGAGCAACTCCTAGTGCGTTCGGAGCCAGTGGCGGTTCAACCACAACTGCTGCTGCTAATCCTTTTGGTTCAACAGCTTTTGGACAACCTTCTGCTTTCGGACAACCCTCGGCATTTGGTGCTGCTGCCCAAACAGGTGGAGCAACGTTTGGATCTACTAGTTCTCTGGGACAGCAAGGCTCGGCCTTTTCAGCCGGTGGAAGCGCATTTGGGCAACCTCAAACCTCAGCAGCGCCAGCAACATCAGGCGCGTTTGGTAGTGGTGGAAATGCCTTTGGCACAGGAGCACCATCGACAGCGTTTGGACTGGCTACTACCGGTGGTACCACAGCATTCGGACAAAATGGTACTGCAGGTGCAGCACCTGGATCAGCCTTGGCGACGCCTCCTGCAGCACCGGCGGGTAATGGCTCAGCTGCACCGTCCAATGCCAAAGCTGGTATCTTAAAGATGGCTCAAATCGAAAGTCTCAAGATGTCGGCTAAAGATCAGCCCTTGACGCAGGACGAAATCGAAGCTTTCAAAGCACCAGCGTTTGGACTACGACGCATCCCTGAAAAGGAACCTCCGGTTGAGTTTCGCTGAGACAAAGCTTTCTTGGATTCTATGAACACAACTATGTCAGGTAGAAAATCATCATCCTTTTTTAATTCGACACTTTACCTGTAGGTACCCTTTCTCGCCATACCCTTTATATTTTTTGTCTCTCTCCTCTTCATCCGTATATTATCTCAAACTTCATCTCTTCTCTCAAAATTCGCACTTTTCCTTTGCTCACTTCGCGTATTACAAGTGTACCATAACATCAATAAAGCAACATTCCTGTCGATTGTAAACGATTACCGCTTTTTTTGTTTAATTACATTGCATCTTAAAAAAGTCTATTTATCCATCTTGGTCTTCTGGCTTGTTGCTTGTTTGAACTACAAAGAAATTGCCTTTTGTATGCTTGGCGCGCTCTAGCAAGACTTGGCGTTGTTTAGCCAGTTCCTGCTCGTCTTGTTGACTCAACTTTTTCTTGTGGCCGCTTGCAGCACTGCCTCTTGCTTCTCCATTGTCCTGATCCGATGGTGCTGGTCGTGTTTGTAATCCAGACCCATCATCAACAAGCGAGATCAAATTTGGCACGCTAGCCCAGTTCACCTCCTTACTGTTGGGTGATGCCGCTGTATATTCGTCATCGGTCGTACGAGCCATAGTACGGATGTGATTCAAAAACATAGCCATCCGCTCTAGATCCCGCTCCCATTTGGCGACCTGTATCGGATCCGAAGGTTTTTCTAAACGCGCTAGTTTTAAGATATGATCCAACGTTGGTGGTGGTGTTGTCGTGCTATTGGAGGTATCATTTGTCTCCGGTGGCTGCAAAAGCGCCTTTAGCGACCATGATGGTGTAGCAGACTAAGTAGTGGAAGGAAAGAACAAAAAGGTGCAAAGTTTAAAAACGTAAGCTTGTTGATTCCGCCAGCTATTGTGTCGTTTCTCCATGTGGTAACGAAAATGAGTGTCAAGATGTCCCCGATAACCGCCAAAAAGAAACTGACGATAAATGGTTATATTACAAGTTCAGGGGTGTCTTGCTCAATCCGAGCGATCTCCTGCGGGTTGGTTTCGGGAGTTCCCACGGAGCTTGTGGATAACGTGGCTCGTGCCGTTTTCGCTGAGGTATCTAATATAAGTCCATCGTTCGAGTTTTAGTGCCTCTCCCTTATTTTATCCCTCGAAGGACTAATGCTTCACTTTTCCTTGACAATATAGCTCTCTCAAGCTTGAATTCGTACATGTTAAAATCCTCCGGGTTATGGCAAGGTGTCCGGAGGGTCGCTGTGCAGCAAGATGTCGCAACATGGTGGACAATGGAGACTATGAATTTGGAAATTGCGGATCAGGGTGTTCGAACGCGTGAAATACCAGCGGACTGTTCATTTTCAAATTTATACACTACTATTTAGAGTATTGCTACGACTGTAAAATGTCACCATCCCCCCCAGTAGATGGATTTCCCATGCTTTATCACGTTGATGATATCAATGCCACATGCTGATCCACTCTTTTTTTTTTGAAACAATTGTAGTCTCAAAGACAAACGGGTCAAAAACACATTTGATATAGTTGTGAATGTCAAGCCTCTGCCACAGGAATTTTGTTGATGTAACAATGCCAATACAAGACAGCAGTTCATCGCGCCGGCGCAATTGTCATTTATAAGGCACATTAAGAAAGCAAAGAAAAGTAACATAATGCCATCCTATAGATCTCTTTTGTCTCCTCCCATTCTTTCCTTATAATCCTGTTCAGACCATTTCGAGTGCAACGTCTTTTTTGGATATGCAGTCGTATAAAATTAAAAAAAAATCGGAAGCGAATCATTCAGACGAAGCAAGTAATAGTTTTTCACCTTCGACAACGCGGTGGTTTCATGGTCAACAAGAAAATCGCAAAAATGAGCAGCAGATCTCAAGAAATAATGTAGCAACTTGAAAATAAAAGAGAATATAAGAGATTGTTTTTGGAGGGCAGGCATAAAGGGAGCAAAGTCGAGAAAAAAAGAACATGAAATGATAGACGTGACGTGTAGTGTAAATGAGAATGGTAGGAGGTAGTCGAGAATGGTTTTTTGTTTTTGCTAATCCATGCAATCCTGTGTGCCTTAGACAGAGCAAATACCCCAGTGTCAACGCTTAGAAGAACAGCCAGGCAAAGATAAAGGCAATGAGGGCAGCAGCAGCGACGTAGGAAGCAGGGTATCCTTGAGGCTGCTTCACTTGAACAGCCGTCATTGTTGGTGCTGTTGACGCAGGAATTGGTTCCGTGCGACGTTGGCGGAGCTGTTGATCCGAGGAATGAAAAAAAAGTTAAGAAAAAAAAAGAAACAATGATATGAGTGAGTGAATGGTCTAGCAATAGACATTAGCAAGTCCCGGCGTACCATTGTCTGCATAGGCAAACAGTAGATCATCCCATGCTTCTCGCTTAAGACAGAAATCCGATCTATCATATGGTCGACGACATCCACTTACAGTGTTAGCCTCATGCTGTAGCTTCTCGTTAGATGCCCGAAGGTTCTGGATGATATCTTTGGCCTGTTCCAGCTCGCGCTTCAAAGAGGACAAAGCCTCGTTGGAGGTACTGGCAACAGAGGCAACCGTTGGGTTAGGAGAAGAAGGCACTACTGCAGCGGGCTCATCGGCCGGCTCAGGGGCCTTTTCACTCCGTGCCACCGAGGCGATGCTGCTGCTCGAGTAGGAAGGAGGGTGTTGGGGCTGTTGTTGCTCGTCCTCCTCTCTGATCTGGCTCATTTCATGTTCAATCGGTGGGAGGAACACGCAGCGGATCTTCTTTTCGCGGATCTGGTCCTTGGCGTCTCGCTCAACAGTTGGCCACTTGAAAATAGTAAATTTGGTGGTGTTGTTAAACAATACAGAGAAAAGCACATGGGGTGTAGCCAAGAAGGATAATTAGTCAGTTAGTGAGCACTTTTGTCTCCATAATATAAAAGGAGTGAGGGGGTGTGCGTGGATGCGGCAGCAACAAAGCACGAGAGCTCCTTTTGGGATTATATACTGGTGTGCTATTTTTTGGTCCTTTTGCAGCACGGGCTGAAGCTATTGCATCTCCAAGTGTCAACTGTCTCATCGCGTGAAATCTCGAACCTGTTATGTTCTCCTTCTGCATAACGAAAACCACCTGAATGTTGCTCCCTCAAGAATGATTGGAATTTTTTGGTGTCTGCTGCAAGGTTTGGCATGCACAAAAAAGTGGAAGAGCCGGCGAATGGAAACTGGAAGTGAGAGGTAAAATGTGGACAAAGGTGGAGGGATGGGCTGGGCTGGGATAAGCACACACACGTCCATGGGAATGGGTATTGTTCATCCACACTTGTTCATTTGTTGGAAGCCTGTACCAAGGGACATCCTGATGAATGCGTGTCGCTCTTATAACCACATCCTAGGGTTTTTGATGTTGCTGGAGTTGCTGCTGTTGTGTCGCTTGCTTACCAGCTCGGTCGGCGCAAGTTGCTCACGCTCGGCAGTAATGGCAATGCTCTGCACAAGGAACTTGTCCTTGCACTTGACGTCGATTGGCGGATCCTCCTTCATCGCCTGCATTTGGACTATACAAATGTGAGTGAGTGCATAAGGGCGAACAAAATGCCTTGTTAGCCAATGGAGCCAACGTGTCGTGTCGAGCCATTACAGTGCATTTCTTGGTCATCTATGCTGAGAAGAAGCCTCTTTCATGCAGTGTCGGGCGTACGTTACCTTGCACCTCGAGCGACTGACCAGGGCCAACACGTCCAGAGTTGGGACGCACGCAGTACTGTTTAGGCGCTGTTGTCTTGACCTTGAAGGCGATGGGCAGCTGTGAAGTGTTGCGGATGGTCAGAGTCTGCTTGATGACACTGGTCAATGGCCCTAGATTGCCATGAAATGTACATTTCCATGAGTGAGCACACGTGGAATATTCTCGTTGTCAGGCGAGTGATAATCAGTCAATACATGTCAGCATGAGAAAAAGGATGGAGAGCTTACGGCGGAAGGCCAGCTGTGATGAGGGGTCGAGTTCGATGGACATTATGCTGATGAGCTATTGAGGAAAGAGGAGGATGACAAAAGGTGGGGTAGGAAGGGAGTAGAACAAGTAATGGAGACAAGAGAAGAAGAAGAAAAAAATAGGAAAGATAAAAGTCGTTGAAAGGAAGGGCCGAATTTTTTTTGGACAGATCTGTGTGAGGAGGTGATAGCGTATCAAATTGTGACAGAGAGAATGAATGAGCTTTCACGCGCCAAGCAAAAAAGATCGAGTGAGCTCTCATCCCTTCCCCTATCCATCCTCAATCCACCACCGCTAACCTGCCAGGCTGCCCTACTTGGCGGTGTATTCATAAAGTAAACCCCTACCCCACCCCTCTATTGTGGCTCTTTACTCGTTGGGTAGCCATCATGGATCCAATCTCCCCTTCTCTTCTCCTTTTCCCCTTCCAAAAAGACACGATCCAGGGTCACCCTGCCATGCCATGCGATATCTTGCCTTTGACTTCAACACAATACTTTGGGGACCACCCAAGGCATGGGAGACATGACAAAAGTGTAGGTCTGTGCCCTAGTTTAAAATAAAAATCTGGGGCTTGCAAAGTT
>JAAAIY010000051.1:38422-140386 GCA_016098105.1 Actinomortierella wolfii
CTCCCCCCCCCATCTCCACCGCCATGACATCCTCACCACACAGCGAGCCACATACTCGTGTACACACTCACCCCTTTTTCTCAAACACTTTTTTTTCACTGTCTCTACATTTTCCTCTCTTTCTTGTCCCCCCATCATCAAACAGTCATCTTTTCCCCTCTTTCTCTCTTGCTCTCTCTCTCTCTCGCTCGCTCTCTCTTTCAGCTCCTTTCTTCGACTGGGATATAACGAAAAAAAAGTGAAAACAGTAGAATAAGAAAGATGCCGAGCGTCACACTGAGTCGACCAGAGGATCGGGCCATGGTGAAACGGTTCCTGGCCTCGAGCACCACTCGGATCATCACCTGCACAGTAGCACGACTTTATGTTGCCTATCCGGACCCTAACCACTGGACTTTTACTGGACTAATGGGCGCCGTTGGGCTCGTACAGACTAGTGACTCCACCTTCTATTTACGACTAGTCGATCTTATGGTGAGGAGCCAACTAGAATACTCGGTTGTCACGAACCCAACAATTCTCAATACATGAACCATGCATGATTTTTTTATGAAACAAGAATAGCTCCTCTGACAATACCGCTCTCTTCTATAATCTCTAATTAGCATGGGACAGGTATCCTATGGGAGCAGGAACTATGTGCATCATTAGACTACCAGGCTGAGCGACCATTCTTCCACACTTTCCAGTCTGACGTAGGTCCAGCAAGAGCAGCCCAATATGATGGTGTGTAGCGAGTTTTCTTTTTACTCTGCACCGAGTCTTAGAGTATTCCAACATTGTTTCTCTACGTCTTTTATCCACTCTACCTATAGAACTACTTGGCGGGTCTCTCGTTCGCCGATGAAAACGAAGCCAGAGTGTTTTGTAACAAGGTCTTGGGTCGGCACTCTCTCAAGCCCTGTGAGTAGCATCCACCTGTTTGACAAGACAGTTGCAATGTTTGGACCAATATGGAAGACAATGAGAGAAAAAAGAAAGAGGAACAGAGGGACATGTATTACCCACGCATACACATCCCTGTTGGCTGATCACGCGGAACAGGGTTGTGTGTACCTGGATGTGTGGTGTCAGTGTTGGTGTCATTGGGTCTTGTCACCAGCCCTTTTTCTTCTTTCCCTTGTGTCCCTCCTTTCACTATTTGTTGAATTTGTTGATACTAAATCCAATTCTCAACACCCTATTTTGTGTCCATTCCCCCCTAATACTAGTTAAGCTTGCGGTTGCTGGCCCACATGGAGGACTAGTTCAGAGGACAAGCTCGGGTATTAAGAAAAAGAAGATCGACAAGACCAGGATCGGCCAGCCGTCAGACTTTCGTCATCTCAGTCATATTGGATGGGATCCAGATGCAGGCTTTGAAGTATGTATCCCGCTGCTTCTTCTCTTTGTCTCTTTCTTTCATCCGATCCTTCTTGTTACTTATGCATGATTCTCACTGCTCTTTCTCACTGTTGCATGTCCTTCCCTACGCCAGACTCAGAATATCGATCCCGCATGGCTCTCATTGTTTGAAGAATTAAACCGCTTTGGTGTCAGCAAACGGCAGATCAATGAGAACGCAGCTTTCATCTCTGATTTTGTCAAGGCGCGTGGTGGCCCAGCAGCAGTGGCACTGACAGGGCCTGGGGCTAGAGCAATATCTGACAGGAAAGAGAATGGCCATCTGGACCTAAGCAAACTCGATTCCCCCCCAGTATCGCCCGTTCATCGACCACTTTCGCCGACTCCCATCGCACCTACGCCTGTGCAAGCAACAACCATGTCATCGAGTTCAACCCACGCCAACCCCTTCCAAGGCTATCTGCCCGGCCCACTGGCTCAGATGCTGGCCAGCTTTACTGGATACACCTCGCGTCCTACCTCGCCCACTCCGACATCACCACGTTTGTCCGCAACACGTGCGTTCCCCATTTCGAAGCAACCGATCGAGCAGGAATGCATAGCTACTAGCCCTAAATTGCTTTCATTTTCGTCTGCGTCACCGGAGCTTCCTGCGCCTCAAGGTGTCTCAGAAGTGGAAGACGTGAGCCATGTTGTAGGTGACAAAAATTCGTTCATTCAGCAGCAGCAGGACCACCAGCAACAAAGCCACCAGGAACAATTTCAATATCCGCATCATGAACGATCTCCTATACCATCACCTACGACTGCGCTGTCAACGCCTGATTCAGCTCCTCCTCCTCCGCCGCCTCCGCCTCCGCCACCACCCCTTGCGTCTATAGCCGGGGATATGAATCGGTTGGAACCAAAACAAGCCTCAAATACCGACGGCGACGGAGTGACTCTTCTGGAGCAGAACACCCATCATCAGGCGTCAGCACCAGTGCCGATCACTTCCGCGACAAATGGCGGTGGCACTGATCTACCATTGCGTACGCCAACCTTCTCTCCACCTCCTGCTCCTCCCGCTCCTCCGCCCGCGCCCACGGGTATCCGTCCTCTTCAGGCAATGTCGCCGAGAGCCAACCCTCCTTCTGGGCATCCTGCAATGCTAGAAAAGCATGCGATCCAACGCCACGCGACTGCTGCCACTCCATCAGCTCTAGCCAGCCCTGTTCAGCCATCACTGCTCGAAAGCATCCGTGACGCTGGTGGCCTTGAGGGGCTACGAAAGATGGGCCGGCTTCGATCACCCCCGCCTCGTATTGCCACTTCGCCTTCGCTACAGCACCAGCAAGCACCAGAACGTGGTGATCTGGTCGCAGCCCTTGTAGCAGCGTTACAGAGCCGGCAGCATCGAATGGTGTATAGTGATGATGACGATGACGAGAGCGGGTCGGGCAAAGGCCGCGAAGTGAGTGACGATGGATGGGATGATGACGACGAAGAAGACGGATTGTGATTGGATTATCAACATAGTAGTTTGCGTTTTGTACAAGGAGACATGAATCAAACAAACAGAAAGGGGAGGGGAGGGGAGAGCAAGGGAGTCAAGTACGTAGGCAGCTTGTATTCAAGCTTATTCTGCACGGTAGCTTCCGACCTCATATAATTCTTAATGTCTTTTACAAGTAAACCGCTTCAGAGATGGTAACCGAATAGAAGAATGACATATTAGACGGGGCTGAGTTCTTCAGCCTGCTTGCCACAATGACGAAAGTAAACGAGAAAGAGCAGGAGCAAAATTCCGAGCGGCTGATTCTATTTTAGAATTGCGAAGCAGCCTAACAACCTTATGTCAATTTGACAAGGGTAAGCGCTATCAACGTTGAGGATTGATTTGAATATTCCTACATGACGATTGTAGGTGGTACGAAGGACACAAACACAACTCCCAGCATGGTGTGCGTGTACAACAGAAGGACGTCCCCAGAGAGGGGAGTGTACGTGAAGAGGTGGCTATTGAACCAAGAAAGAGAGCAAAAAATTTAGGGTCGGAAAGAGCGGGAAGTCAAGCCGAGGACTTATTCGGACCGACCTGAAGAGTGGAGGGAAGGGAGAATTTTAGTTAATGGGAGGGAACGTGCGTGACACTACCTCCACCCACATAAAAGGATGACTTCTTGTCCTTCTTGCCCTCGTTTCTCAAGTCAAAACACTCCAATAAAAAAACAACCACATCACAACAACATCGTTCATTACCCTTTCGCAACAGAGCCTTAGTATTCTAACTCACTTCCAGTATGAACGTCACCTTCAACCCTCAGCTTGGTCTGCGATCCTCCAAACTCTTATTCAAACAGGCTCGTCTGGGCGGCGCCATCGCCGGATTCCACCACCTCTCTGCTCGACCTATTGCCGCCATTCCCACGCATGCCGTCCGGACAACATTCCTTGGACTGACAGGCGAGCATGGCGATCAAAAGCATCAGTATCAGCAAAAACGCTCTTTCTCGTTGTTTGGCCTGACATCGTCAGATAATAAGGGCCCTGAAGCAGTCAAGCACGAGATCCCCGATGGTATCCACCCTGTCCACCCACAGCCCATTCGCAAAGAATTCATGGGCCCAAAGCGCCTGACCACGGCTGATCTTGAAGCCATCCCTGTTAAGCTGGGCAAACATCGCGAGCCTGAAGGTTTGAGCGACTGGGTTGCTTACCATGTCGTCAAGTCGCTGCGCATTCCCGTCGACTTGTTCTTCCGAACAAAGTACATTCACCGAGTTGTCATGCTCGAGACAGTTGCCGCCGTCCCCGGTCTTGTTGGTGAGTGAACTAAAAAGAACATGACCTATACAAAGGGCACTTGTTTCTCCTGTTTAATTTTAAAGAATATCCTACTAACAACGATGTTTATTCTCTTTTCTCCTTGGGGGTGGGAATTTTTTCATATATTATCAGGAGGCATGCTTCGACATTTGCGATCGCTACGAAAGATCAAGCACGACGGTGGCTGGATCCATCTGTTATTGCACGAAGCTGAGAACGAGCGCATGCATCTGCTGACATGGATGAGAGTCTCGCAGCCAACGCTCTTTGAACGATTCCTTGTCACTGCAGTCCAAGGCGTGTTTTTCAACGTCTTCTTCTTCCTATACATGGTCTCGAACAAGACAGCCCATCGTGTGGTCGGCTATCTCGAGGAGCAGGCTGTCATCAGCTACACACACATGATCGAGGAGATTGACCGAGGCGTTTTGGCCAATGGCCCAGCCCCCCAGATGGCAATTGATTACTGGAACCTGTCCCAAGACGCCACCATTCGAGACCTGTGCTTGGCTATCCGCGCCGACGAGGCCTCGCATCGCGACACTAACCACTTTTTCGCTGATCGCATCCTGATCGGCCAGGAAGATTTGCGAACGGACGTTGAGGCGGAATTGAAGGAGAGGGGCATTGGCGTTTCCACTGAAGACGCAGAAAAGGTGTGGTCCAAGCCCAACAAGTATTAAGAATGTCAATAAGCCATCCATTCATACCATCTGCCAGCTACCTTCTTTTTTTAAAACATTTATTCAAAACAAACAATTGTAGGTAGCAAATGTAGTGAGGCTCAATTTACAATCCCATAGCCACCTTTCAAGATGCCTGGCGCGTCTTTCTTTTACCATTGTATATTATTCAAACTCTGATTTCAAACATGCAGGTGTTCAGAAAAGCTAAAATAAAAATGGCATAGCATTAAGTATACCTAATCCTCTTTACATGATAAGCATGGAGCTAAAAACCATAGCGATCATCATAACCAATGGCGCGGCGAATGAATAATGTGCCTGGGTTGCAGACGACTTGGTGGCCTTTGTATGACTAGCAGTGGTATCTGGTGGCATAAAGTCCTCTGCAGTCATGCCCGGCAATCCATTGGCATTGTCGAGGATGTCTCCAGAGTGAGGCTTGCCCACTGCTCCATTGGGGCCGAGCTTCGATCCTCGCTGATAGGGGGTATCGTCAGCGAGGCACTGAGCCAAGTTCATGGGTCGAAGACCTTGTTGCATACCCATCGGAATCAGGCGTTTGGAGAGGGCAATGGTCTCGGCCGTGAGGTCGTGTTCCAGAGTGATAGGGCCAGCATTATGACCCGACTGCGACTTGATCAGGTTGCTTTGGTTCAGTGCTTTCTGGAAGCTTTGCAGCACCTCACTCTCAGCGACCTGATGCTGCAACATGCGCCAGTCGTTGGTATCCCAACCCTTTGTCCAGATCACCGTCTTGTAGCCGAGCTGGCGAAGAATCTCACGCACTCGGTTGTCAACGTCACCTTTATATTTTTGAACAAAGAAAACCAATGTATTACAGCGTGAGTACCTCAGTAATCTGGAGTAGCATTGATGTACATTGCAACACACTTAGACACTCTCAGCTTACCATAGGGTGGACGGACATATTTGGTTGTCAGACCAGTAACATCACGAATGATCTTTTCGGTCCACTTAATTTCTGCGACAATTTGTTCGTTTGTAAGAGTAGTCAATCCACCATGCGACCAAGCTAAATTATTCCAGTCGATAAAAGATGTACTACTAGTTAGTGAAAGAGTTTCTTTTGAGTCCTAGCGGATAGTTCACTTATGCAATATGATGCAGGCAAAAAATCAAAAGCGTCATTGAGCTTACTGTGCATGGCGATGTGATGACCTTGAGCGACCTGCTCACGCAGAATATCTGGGTACTCGAGAACACGACTACCAACGATGAAGAAGGTGGCCGTGATATTGCGTTCTTGCAAGAATCGCATCATCTCGCGTGACTGAGCACTGGGACCATCGTCGTAGGTTAGACCCCAATCGGTACCCTGTGGACAAGTGACAATATCATCAGGTGCTACACAGCCATCACAAGACCACCAGCACGACGTGTGATTGACCTGGGCATTGGGAGGACAATTGGGGAAGTGAGGAGCATTGGGCCTGGTAGGAGCGACTGGGATATCGGGAACTTTGGACCAGTCAACTTCCTTGAGCCACAGCTTGACTTGAGGCGAGTTGATGTCGGGGATACGATCTTTGGGTGGGTAGATGTTGGCATTCATTCGGTTCTTGGCATTGGTTGGGCCGTGCTGGTGCTGTTCGTTGCCAGTACTCGTGTCAGAACTGAACAGCTGCCTGCCGTTGCCATCTCCGTAGATTACACCATGGTACTTGTAGTCGTCCCTAAGAAGAGATATGGCAGCCTCGTGCGCTTGGCCCGAAGTGGCTGCGGAAAGAACGGCTGCTGCCCCGTTTTTGGCGACCTGATCAGGGTTGATCGCCACATCATCACGGTGATGGTCATGATTGCCTTGTACTGTGATAGGCGATGTGATGAGTGTTACCAAGGCCAGCACTGCTGCGATTCGGTGCCAATGCTGGCGCTGGGAGAATCGATGACGCTCGCGTTCACTCGTCATTTGCTACAAGTCGAGCGCTGGTTGGGAAGAGGTAGGGAATCTCAGAGTAAAAGGTAGAGTACGGGGACTGGAAGCCTAGGGGATGCTTTCCTTATGGCGATGAAATTGTGATGAAGATGCTTCCCGGCAATCGAGGGAAATACCGTCGAAGATATAGGAATAGGAATCATTACAAAAGACGATCATTTTCATGCCCTAGAGGGCATTAAGACAAGGGTCTTTCTCCCAAGAGAAACATGGCATATTCAGGATGCCTAAACATTGTGTTGAACAGTGGTTGTGTTACGCGATACCTTGCCTCGTGGCCGCAAATAATACACACAGACACTCTCAAGGTTGACTTGGGCCGCATAAATGAATCGATGGTTTCTTTCAAAATATCTTTATCTCTTGCCTGTCACACTAAATTTGGAGAGGGGATTAACTCACCCACGTCTTGGTCTCGTTCGTGTTCATCCTGATACAACCGCGAAGCATCAAGTTTCAGTGCACTAATAGAGAGATAACCCCAGAGCTACATCGCTCACTCAGAGGCAGGTAGCGCAGAGTATGCGAAGTATAAATATCACGATCAGCTGAGTTGATTTCCGTAATGTCGAGAGGGAAGAACAAATGTATGTATGAAATTCAAATAACTGGTTTGAGATCATCGGATGACATTGGTTGATGGCTGTTGATTTGGGGGCTTCTTGCATTATGTCTATTTGAGAGTGTCTGCTCACTTTGGCGGGGTGGACGGATAGGGAATTTATAGCGTTGATCGACGAATGAAGGGGGAACAATGTGCCTGTTGTATCTTCAATGTTTTCGACGTTTGCGATTTATGGCGCCACCCTGCTTGCCTCCAAAAGGCGACGATGAGTGGAGCCGACTGAAAGGTTATGGAGGAATGAAAAGAAGAGGGATAAATGGAATTTCTTCCTTCCGGAGCGCGATGTTCTACGCAAGGAAGCCTGCTTTTCCCTTTTTCCTTCCCCCGAGAGCGAGGGATCCAAATTATGGAAAATGGCGCTGTTGCAACAATGACAAGGGCCAAAGCACCACACACTGAACAAAATTGGTGAATTTGCGGGGCTCTGATTGGCCAGATCCGTCCATCAGGCCACCTTGCCTGCTCAACTCCTCGCAAACACATACTCTATTACAAACACCTTGGCCGGCTCGAAAGCAAGCCCCTCTTCAATTCCTTCTTCTTTTCTTCCGTACCCATTCCTCTGCCTCTCTCACTCTCTGCCTCGAAGCTACTTAACCATTGTACACTTTATCCTTCTCTCGCCCGAAGAGAGATAGAGAGGAGGCCATCAGTCCCCCATTCCCGTTTTCTGTTACACTCCATACTCATTCTCCCGCCATCACTTTCTGTGTTTTTTTGTAATTAATTGACTGGTTGTCTCTCCTCTCTCGCCGTACCTGTCTCTCCCTTCACACAGTACCTCTCTAAACAACTCCACTTCTCCATCTCACACACACTCTCTCTCTTCTCAGACGCTAATTGCTTGGCAGTGTAGGTGCCCCTGCTTTTTTTCCTTTCCGCATACCGTCGCCTACCCAATGCACACATAAGCCTCTACGTTCTTTGCCACCATTCCTCTCCTTTTCTCCAACTTCACGCCCTCATCTAATACCTCACAATTTCTTTTACGTTTACATCAAAAGAGCAGCATGTTCCTGCACGCTGGGAACCCTCTCCTAGGCACTGCCTCGGCGGGTGTCTCTCAGCCTGGTGGCGACCTCCAAGACCTCTTTATGTGTGAGACGTATTTTGACGAGTATACCAATACTGGCCAAAATGTTGATAACGATCTTCAGCACCAGCATCAACACTTGCTCCAACAACAGCACTTACAGCAACAACTGCTTCAACAGCAACAACAGCTCCATCAACAACAACAGCAGCAACAGCAACAGCAACAGCAACAGAATCAGCCTCTTCAGCCACAGCAGCAACCATCAAACTTTGAGCTATCGCTGCAAGCATTCCTGACCTTGCAACAGCAACAACAACAGTTGCAAGCACAGCTGCAGCAACAGTTGCAACAGCAACAGTCGCAGCTCGCGGCTCTCCAGTGGGCTTTGGCCAACGCCAATGCCAACGCAAGTGCTGCTGCTGCTGCCGCTGCCGCTGCCGCGGCTGCCACAGGTATATCCAAATCTACTTCCTTGCCGGGAATTACGCCCTCGACCATGCCTGTCAGTGGCCCTGCCTTATCCGATACATCCAGCATCTTTGGTTCCCCACCGCCATCAGACCTGATGTCTGCTCTTTCACCCGGTTCAGATACCCTTATGCTCCCTCTCTCTCCCAGTCCCCTGATGGAGGACGATCGTGGTCTCTCGCCAATACTACTGTCGTCGCTAGCAGCTCAGCAAAACGCCGAGAAAAAGCCTGATGTGGCCGCGTTGGATGCCATGTCAGCTGCGCAGGACTCCAAGGGTGAAAAGACAAAGACCAAGCGGCAATCAGTTGCTGAGAACGATGCCGAGCCCACCGCCAAAGACGCCAAGCGAACCAAGCGGACGGCACCAGCAAAAAAGACGAAGACCTCTTCCTCCAAGGGTCAGTCCACCAAGAATGGATCTGATCAGAGTGATCTTGACATGTCTTCATCAACACCGTCTCCTCAGACACTGGCACAACAACTACCTCAAAGTATTCATGGTGCCGATGGAGCACTGCCCTTGCCGTCAACAGCTGGATTCTTCCCTGCATTGAATACCACAGCGTCCATTTCGTCCTCTACACTTGGCGCTACGACGACTGCCGCCACAGCCCCTGTTTCTCAGCCGACATCTCCTGGTCTTATCCCTTTTGCACAGACTACGACCCCATTGTTGCGAATGGTACCAGGCACATCAATGCCTACTGCAGCAGCTGGATTTGATCCTGCTAAATTCGCTGCTGCCGCTGCCGTTGCTACTGGTGGACGTCCCATGATTCCCGGTTTGGATCCTTCGTCGACGGCAGGTGCAGGTGCGGGTGCAACCACTATTTCGCCTCCACAGGCACAGGCACAGCAACAAAAGATCCCAATTACGCGGCTCAAACCACCACAGACGGCACACTCACCCAACACGGCGGCGATGAACCAAAACTCGCAGCCAACCAAGCAACAAAAGAAGGTTGCACACAATGCCATTGAGCGCCGTTACCGCAACAATATTAACGACAGGATTAGTGACCTCAAGAATGTCGTGCCTGCCTTGTGCAACATCAAGACTAAGGATGAAAAGGATGACGACGACGATGAGGATGATGATGCGGATGGCATCCAACGTGCAACTAAGCTCAACAAGGCGACAATTCTCCGCAAGGCTACAGAATACATTGTATGCTTGCAGAAACGAGAGCAAGGTCTTAAGGCTGAGAATCAGGCGCTCCGTGGACTGTTGACATCCTTACCAGGAGGCGCCGAATTGCTGGAGCGCCACCAGGCGGAATGGACCAAAGCAAAGGAGCAACAGCAGCAGCAACAGGAGCAATCCGCAACAACAGCATCTTCCTCAGCCAACGAATCGTCCTCTGAGGAGTCATCAAATGAGCCAACAACACCACCACCATCTGGAGGCAGCGGCGTTGGCAGTCCCTCGCGCGTGCTAATGGCCGTTTTTATGAGCGTCACTTTCTTTGCCAACCCAGGATCTGATAGTAGCAATTTGTATGGCTCTCGTGCCGTGGAGGATACTGTTGTCCAGCCTGTCGCTCGATCGTCGATGGCCTTTAGCCGCATGGGTTCGCGTGTATTCGATTCGTCTTCGTCAGCATCACTGGATGGACTGAGCCAAGTGATTGCGCTCGAGCCCTGGGCGATTTTGCGAACTCTGCTGTTTATGGGATGTCTGTTGGCGCTCTTGTTCTGGCCACGAGACGGCGGATATGCGCGCACTATCCATGGCCGCTATGCTCAGTCCAAGATGCCGACAATCACACGATCAACGACACCACGACAGGCTTTTGATGCGCTTTCTCGTACCCTGAACCAAACGATTCCCTGGTCTTACTTCCGACTGCTGATGGCGCTGACGCTGGAACTCTGTCGGTGTCTGTGGATCCGATTGGGACTCTACCCAGATCTGAAGGACATGAATCGACCGGATGTGTGGGCTAGGCTGGTTGAGGCTCAGATGTCGGGAGGTGTTGCTCCGGGCAAGTCGAGCCGATTTATGCTGTTGTATACCATTGTTCGGACGTTGGATGAGTACACTAATGCTCGACGGGTGCCGCCTGCTCGAGTCTTTGCAACAGCGGCACTGGCCTTCTACATTTCGCTGCGGACAGCTTGTAAGCCGATTGCGACGCTGGTCGCGCAACAGTTTTTGGAGAGTGCGCGATGGGCGGCGCGGGTATACGGTCTCTCTTATGATGATGGCGATGGCGAACGGGAGGAAGACCGCTGGCTGGCGAACATGTTGCAGGTCGACGTGGGTTCGGCTGGATGGAAGAAGAGCGTGCTTGAGATTGAGGGCGTGATGCTTCATCAGGAGCACCGGTCTCCCGCCGTCGAGGCTCTGTTGCATCAGACCAAGGCCCCAACATTGGTCGTTGCTCAGACGCACAGCACGCATCTGTTGCAAGTCGCTTACTTGAACTGTATTTCAGGGCTGAACCGTCGGGGCGCTAGCGCAAACGCTACCGCTTCCTTGGAGGAGACACCCTTTGCATTCCCAGCCTCTCCAAGCGCCTCCTCACCCTTGTCTCACCATGAGGACGATGACTTCTTTTCGGACAATGACGACGATGAGGCGGACGAAAACCCGTCGATGGCAGCCATGATGGAAGGTCACTTTGATGCGATTGTGAAGACAACCCTGCCGGGCAGCCGGCCACATTGGTACGCGTTGGTGGGCAAGATTTCAGAGCTATGGCTGTCGAGTGACGAGCAGGCTGCACGGAAGGGTGATCGGTTGATGCGCCGCGTGATGGCGATGCATCCCCGGCACCATCTGGCGTCGTCCTCAAAGTCGTTCTCTTCGCAGGAGCTTTTCTTCCAGCGCTGTGACCAGATCATCGTGTATTGCCTCCTCGAATACGCATATCTGCGTCAGGGACAGGCAGGCCCTAGTGTCCGATGCGGTGAGAAGGCCTGGAAGCTGCTGAATGAGATCCAGCGGGCGAAGAACCAGAATTCCCACCTTGGTGGATCACAGGACAACAGCAATAGCCAGGAAGATGATGGTGGAATGATGAGCGTTGCACAGTCGGCAATGAATATGACGGGCTTTGTGGAGATTAAGGCGCGCATTGGGCTTTGGCAGAGCATCGAGAGTCTGACCATGGTGCAGCACGATGATGAAAGTCAGCAACAACAGCAGATGACCAAGGCTCAGATCCTCGAGCACCTGCGGATGACACTGTTGCCGCTGACTGTGCACCTGCGACGACGACTGGATGAAGAGTCAACGACGATGACGATGTGGTTGATGACCCACAAGCACCTTTTGCACCAGTTTGACAGAAGCAACGGTGGTGGTGACCACCACAATGGCATGAAGAAGCAGTATGTGGATCCGACAACAAAGACGATCGTGACTACAACGACTGCTGATTTCGATGCACCGCTGCAGTTCTTGATTGATGTCGGTCGGGTTGCATACGGCGCTTGGGAGGAAGCCTCCGAGGGCTCGGACTCTGGATGTGCGAGCAGTGCGGAGGACGACGACGACGACGGCCAGCACGGCAGAGAGGAGGAGGAAGAGAACAAGTTTGTGAACAAGATGTCATCGTCGTCGAATTTGTCGACAAAGAAGGGTGATGCCCAAAAGGCGTGGGAGCTGTGTCTTATGCTTGGATCGGCGTAATTATATACAAACACTTTTTTGAAGCCTTTGTTTTTTTTTCTTTTGTATTCTGTTATTTCTACCACCATCCCCCCTGTATACATCACTGTTATCAAGTAAACTTGTATTTTCAAAGCGAAGCAAAGTGCTTCTTGTTTTTTTGGTTATATCTCCTGTTGGGCAAGCAACTCTACAAATTTCGCTGATCAGATGTTCTCTTCATGTTATCGCTTTCTTTTTATCATGCAAAAAATCACATATCAAACGCATAAGGATTGTCGATCACAAAAATGATGATGAAGGTGTATGGACTTCCGTCCTTCTCTTTACATTACATCGGCTGAACACTTTTATATCAAGAAATTCTAACAAACAACAGAGTCAGATTATATTTTTTTTTCTCTCTTTGTGATTTTGAAAGAAAAGAGCAAGACTTAGAGGCGGTTGTGTCGTGTGGGTCTATTAAATTCAGACAGGCAGGCAGAGGAAAAAATAAATTGATCGTCTTCCTCGAGAATAAATTCAGCGCGAAGCAGCAGCTCTTGTTGTAGAGGTCGATGAAGATGACGAAGATGACGAGGAAGAAGAAGAGGAGGAGGAAGAAGAGGAAGAAGAGGAGGATGACGACGAGGATGAGGACGTTGAAGAAGTAGAAGTTGTTGCTGTCTTGATCGACTGGACAGTACTAGACGAAGCCGGAGAGGTCGCTCCAGGCGACGTCGACGATGATGAAGACGATGGGGTCGTAGCAGTCGAGCCCGAGTCTGCCCCATTTGCCTTCTTCGCCGCATGTGCTTCCGTGCCTGGATTCGCCACAGGGTGGGAGGACGAACGCTGAGCAAGCCATTGTTCTGAACGGCCTTGCTTGATCAGCTCACGGTAGTAGATGCCATAGACCTTGCGGTTAAACTCTGCCACGGCGCGAATGCGCTCCAGTAGCGCAACCATCTCATCCTCCAGGCCCGTCAGGCCATGGGATTCCATCTCTGCTTTGTCAAACGACATCTTGCGCTCCAGTGCCTCAATCATCGCTTCAGTCGGTGCGGCGGCATTCGGCGAAGTTTCTTGCTTCACCGAATTTGCAGGTTTAGAATCGGATGATTGGGAAGTGCCTGTAGTCGAGCTTGGATGATCTGCAGTCGCCGCAGAAGAGCAGGCAGCCTTTTTGTTCGTCATTGGCACATCTGTCTGTTCACCTTTTGCCATGGTATTCACCTTCTGTTGATCTACTGCTACTGCCGTTTGTTTTTCAGCCCGTTGCTCTCCACCCTCCTTTCCACCATTGACCCGGTGATTGCCCCCACTTCCCGAAACAGTCGACAAACTCGATGCAAGTGAATGGCACGAGGTTGACAGGACCATCAGCGAGTGCGACGAATGCAGGTACAACCACCGTCTAAAGTGAATCAACAACCGTTTCTGGATCAATTGGTACAATGCGGATGTTCGACATAGCGCGTGGTCCAGCCATGCAGTCAGCAGGTTAGTCTGCCGAGTGGCCGTGGTTGTTGGGGGTGCGGCCGCGGCGGCAGATGAGGCCGATGATCCCTCAGCATCTTTCACAGGAGAGCAAGCTTTGGGTGACGGTGAGGAGGGCGTGGATCGAGCCCGATTCGACTGAGATGCTTCATGACGCTCTTTGACTTTGCGTGCTGCATGCTCAATCTGAATCACAATATCTCTCATACCGTTCGGTGGTTGTTGCTGTTGCTGTTGTTGCTTGGCTTCTTTGTTTCCACCCTTACCCGACGATGACGAGGTAGATGACGGTGATTGTTGATTACCAAAATGACTATTCTCATCTGTGAGGAGCAGCCAAACTACCTTCTTGATCTCAATCAAGTCCTTGGTCGTCCAGACGCCAGGTCCGGTCAATTGACGGAAGAGGATCAGTAGGATGGCCAAGATGGTCAAGTCTTGAAAGTCATTGTGAAATGACAGTAGGCGGAAGTGGTCCAGCTCAAATGTCTCTGGCATTGTATGTACTGTTACATGAGGGTGCACCATCAAGTTCAGCAGACCTGGACGCACAACAAAAAGAAATAGAGATGGAATTGGAATGAAAGGTGTTAGATAAAATGACTTGTTGTCTCTCTCACACACTCTCTCACTTGCATCCGTCACTATCCTCTTACCTTCATTGATCACTCCATCCAGAATGTTTTCGCCTATCTCCATGACTGCCAGACTGGATCTCCGCCGGGCAAGGGCAACGGAGGATGCAAGAGATGCTCCTGCTCCAGTCCGCCGCTGTGCTAGCGTCGATTCTCCTTCTTTTGATTGTTCGATGTTGGCTGTTGGAGCCATCGAACTACTCTCAGCTTTGGGGAGTGATGTGGGTACCGAGTTTGTAGCTGGCGAGGCGTCTTTCGACAACAATGATGAGGACGATGGGAGGTTCAACACCGACTGCTTGTGACTCTCCCAGGCCAGCCACGATTTGCGGAACCAGTCCCGCGTGCGTACCAACGACCCACCTCGCGCAAGTTGCTCCGCAAAGTACCTTTGTTCAAAATCTACAGAATTTTCCAGCAGCCATGGCCGCAGGATTCGGAGCTGATGATTGGCAATATCCTATTATAATAATAAAGATACGGCGTGATATGTGAACGTGTTAATTCGTGAAATTTCTGCATGCCAAGAGCAATATTTAGGAAACCTGATTATAGTTAGAAACAAGGGATATAGTGGGGGAAGGAGGGAAGAGCGAGAAAAAAAGGACATACCAGCTTCATCCACTCCAAAATCTCAAAACACATGCGGATTCCTCGGACAATCTCTCCAGACCCGACGACTGCATTGACCATAGCTTCCACGAGGACATCGCGCATAGGAGCGCAGTGACCCTTTAGTGTATCTCCCAAGAACCGGAAGAGTGCATTCACATCAAGGACACCATGGTCCAACTCCTGGATAATTAACTCGGTATCCAGCGTTGCCATGATCACATGTCTCTCGGTGTTTTGGTGCGGCGTCGCTGGCTGTGGCTGCGGGGGGAGGGGTGATGGCGGTGATGATTCCTGCTGCTGCACTTGTTGTTGTTTCTCACTCGGTGGTTGTTTCTGCAAGCTGCCGTTATTGCGAGTCACTGCTGTTGGCTGCGGTGATGAAGACGCCTTGGCCGCAGAAGGTGGGGTTCTGGATCCTGGCACTCCTGGTGGCGACACTTGCTGTGGCTGCTTAGTAGGCGGTGTGGATGGTGCTGGCGATGCAACTGGCGCCTGAGGCCGAGACTGCTGTTGTTGCTGAGCTTGTGCTGGCGAAGACGCAGGAGCCGCTGGAAGCAACGACAACAAAATCTCGCGCAGTTCTTCAATCAACCGCGGCAGCAACAATAGTGGTGGCAAGGGCGATGGTGTGGCTACATGAACATCTTGATGATGCGACGGTGTAGAGGACGCGGAAGTGGTCTTGCCTCCTCGCGACTGCTGCTGCTGTCGCTGAAGGATAATGGCGTTCGCCGCGACAGCCTCCTTTCGCTCTTGCAATATCCTTCGACGTGTCGAGAGCTCCGTTTCGACAGCATACCAGAAGCGTTCGGCCTCGCGTCGCTTGAGCACACCACGCTCGCCATCAAAGTTTGGCCGGAATTGCAGGTGTGGATCAAACACTACATCATGCCGTAACTGAGGGTTCTTGAAGATTTCTACAAGATCCAACTCGCGCAAGGTCTCCCGTGTTATCGGCAGGGGAGGTATCGAGGGCTTTGGAACAGCAATAGCTGAGCTGAGTATTGCTGGTGGCGGTGCCAACAAAGATGTGGAGTTGGTGTTTGGGGGATGAGGGGTAGGTGGTGATGGATGCGTCACAGTCTTTGGCGGTGATGATAGCCCTGGTGCACCAGGGTGTCCGGGCCTAGAAGCTGATGGCGGCAACGGCAATGTCGGATGGGCCAAGGTCAGTGGATGCTGCTTCCCTTGGTATTGAGGCTTCGCTTTCATGGCGGGAGATGGCCCTTGAGGTGGACTTGGGTGTTGGAACGGGGGTGGGGTATGTTTCCGATGTGGTGACCCAAGGGGGGCACGCATAGGTTGCCTTGCGTTTGCTTCAATACCTGGGGTGGGTGCCTTGTCCAGTGGGTGAAGTCTTTCTTCGACTATTGGCCACACGCCTGCAGATGATGCCGATAATCCTGGGTATTGTACATTTGATGATGGATGCAAAGAAGGTGGCGACGGAGGCGAAACAAGGTCTCGGCTCGGTCGATGGGGATGGTGGCGATGAGATTGAGAATGATGCTCACTCCTTGCAGTAGGCATCAAATGCGCTTGATGATGAGTGGAGTGAGGATGATTGGCATTTTTCGATCGGTGTGGACTACTGTTACCATGATGTACGGGAGGGTTGCGACCTGTGCGTTCATCCTGATGGATCACCACTTGGATGCCTCGCAGTATAGAGCTATCCTGCGTGGTGGATTTGACGGATGGTTGGCAAGCGTCTACCTGAACAGTGCCAAAGCCGGCTGATTGTTGCTGGTTGTTCTGCCTTTGTTGCTGATGTGTAGAATGCTGAGCAAGTGGATAGTAGTTTGGCGGCTGCCTGCCCCTAGTATCTCCTTCTCCTACTACTGCTCCTTTTCCTCCACGCCTATCTTGATACTCCTCGCAACGTGTGCCATGGCGTGCACGTTTTGAGCGCTCTTCTGTCAGAAAGCCATCGTTCACCGTGGATTCATTCCTGGAATTGCAAGAAAAGGCTGATTGTTCAGGAATGGTTGTTGGGTTAGGAGATATACAGGTCGATGTAGCAAGTACGGCTGTATTGTTGTTCTTGCTGGTGCTGTTGACTGGAAGAACGACGGGATCCTTTTTTTGAGCGAAAATATGGTCCTGATGTTGCTGGATCTGTTGACCCTGATCCAAAGGCGCTAAGGCTGCAGGGACTGGGAAGGTAGAAATGGGCGTGGATGGTGGACTGCGTTGTCGCTTGTGCGAAGATGATGATGAAGAGGAAGAGGAGGAGGGAAAGCCAGGAGGATGGCGATCGAGTGGATGGATAGGCACCATCTCTTGTGCCTCATGGGAATACCGTGCTTGGTGCTGGTGAGGAATTGCACCAAAAGGAGCAGCCACTGGGGCCGCAGCAGGGCCGAGGTCTCTTGTGCTTAAACAACTGGAATGTTTCGATACAGAGTCACTCCGAGTTGTCGACATCGCCAACGATGGTTTAGCAGAAACAGATACTGGTGCCATCGACCGCGCCGCTGGCGGTGATGATGATCCGGGTCGCATCATGGAGGATGACTCTGACACGTGAAGAGGGTATGGTGACCATCTCTGTGACGAACTATGGTGATGCTGGTGCCGCTTCAGCTGCGAGGGCTTGTATGAGAGGTGGCAGTCGAGTGAGTGCGGCTGAAAGCATGTTTCCATTTTTTGTTGTTGTTGCTGCTTATGCTCTTCCAATGTGGTTCCTGCAACTTCTGTACGATCTAATCTTGTCATTGGTGTTGTTACAGCAAGCATTAGCTCTGATTCGGTTGACCCTGCTGCTCTTGTCGTCGCCATGGATGATCCCGAGCTAGACGCTCCCCCTGATATTGCTCCAAGTAGGGAGCCTTGACTTCTGGCAACGCTGTTGTTATTACCAGAATAACAGAGAGCTTCATCGGAAGAAGGTGAAGAGACCGATGACAATCCGCCCGAGAAAGACTGTAATGATTCTGAGAGGGATGTCGAGGTAAAGGCAGAATCTCTGTCACGCCCATGGATAGTGGAAATATGCACAAGCTTACTTGCGCCTGCGATAGCGCCTGTCAAGCTAGCTCGGCCCGAGTGGCCAGACCGACCTGTCAAAGATTGGGTATCAGGTACATTGGTGGTGACAGAGGAGGCTGACGGAGAAGAGGACGAGTGGGCAGACGAGGTTGTATCGGGCGATGTCTCTGGGGTTGTAGCCCCACTACTGGACAACGGCGGGTTGGTTGATGATGAAATAGGTGGTGAAGGCAGTGGTGTGGCTAGGTCAGCGACTGGGACTTCTGTTTCCGAGACTGTACGAGTGTGGCTGCTTGTGTCCATGGTGAGGGGTGTGTGGCTGACGGATGGCGAGTTCTGATGTTGTTGAGGCTCTTGGAAGGGTAGGGTGAGGGGCGCAAATGGAGGGTGGGATGTCGAAGGGGATAAAGGGGTGGCAGACAGAGACAAGGACGGGGAGAAGACAGAGGAAGAGGACAAGCAAGGAGGAGGGTGATGTCCGTACTGGAGTGGACTGGCTTTTATGCGCTTATGCCGATGGAGTGGAGAACAGGTCAATAGCGGCTCACAAATAGAAGAAACGCTGGTTCGCCTCTTCTTCTTCTTTGTCCGCGAGTAGGACGGAGTCTGTGTAGGCTGCTGGTCAGAGGATGGTAAAGATGATGGATGAGGAAGGAGAGATGGAAGACAAGAGTGTGTTGCAGAAGCAGACAAAGAAGTAGGGGGACAAGAAACAGAAGTAGGGGCCAAGGATGCGAATGATGGAAGAGATGCAGTAGCCAAAGAACCCTCAGATGCTGCTCTGTTGTTGTTGCTGCTGCTGCTGCCGCTACGTGATGGTGTGGCCGAGGGATAACGGTGGTGGTTTTTGCGACGATGATCTCGTGTACGATGGAGTAACGAGCGATGTCGGGACGATGACCACGACTTTGCTGCTGCTGCTCGCTCCAGGGATCCAAATGTGATCCGCGTAGGCGCCAGAGAAATGTCAAGAAATGGTATACGCTTGATGTCAGTGACAGTGACGCTGACTCTTCGCTTGCTATGGCTGCACTCGGTAGTAGGGCGATGTTGCTGTTGTTGATTTGGTTCTCCTAGTATGGCGTATCCTGCTTTTGAGCGCTCTCCCCGTGCTAATGGTGTGGTGGATGGAGAAAGGATGGAAGGTGTAGCAGCGACGGGCAATCTTGGTGTACTAATCGGAGAAGAGCACGGCGAGGTGGTGGAGGAGGAGGAAGTGGAAGAAGAACAAGGTGACGATAATGACGATGATGGTGAAGGAGAACGATTGGCAGACAACACAGAAATGTGTAAGGATGACGAGGCAGATCTTGCACTCTCCTTGTCCGAGAGCTCCTGTGCAGAACTATGAAGGGATGTCAAGGCCAAGCGCGGCGACGGCGAGAATGATGCTGTAGTTGCTTGGGTGCTTGTGTGGCTAATATTGATGGAGGCGCTATTGTTGCTACCGCTACTGTTGCTGTAGCCGTGGCCTGGTCTTCTCCTGAAGCGGCGATGCAAGCACGGAGCAGTCCTAGTACTCTGTGGTTGGTTGGCTGGTGATAATGAATGTGTGCCTGAATCGCAAGACACGGTTTCAGAAGCTGGGTCGCACTGGTTGCTCAGATCACAGCCCTCTATTGTTGCTGTTGCTGCTGCTACCTCCTCTTCGACGTACACACGAGGACGACGAACGACGCTACAGCAGCAACAATGTTCCTCGTCTGTAGGATCGCCACTGTGGTGGTGTCCCGTGGTGGGATAAGGCTGAGAGTAGCCGGCAGTAGAGGGGGGCGGGAGGAGAGGATGGTCGAGAGATTGTGAGGAGGAGGGAAAGAATGTTCGTTCTTGAAGTGCGTGGGGTGACTTCTCTCTAGTTGGTTGAGAGGCTATCGGGGGTCAGATAAGTGATAGAGACGATGAGAGCAATAGGTTGGTTGTGGAGGAGTAGAGAGGCAGGAGATGAGAAATGGAGGAGAGAGCGAGCAAACGAGAGAGAAAACAAGAAGACGAGACAAGACGAGACGAGACGAGACAAGAAGAAGGAAAGAGAATGAAAGACGAGTTAGTAAAGTTGGCAACCACGAAAGGGGAGGGTAGGAGGAAGATCAAGAATGGACAAGTCGGTGTGAAAGAACAAAAAGAAAGCAAGCAATGTAGGGACAGGAAGGTGAAGAGTGCCTCCAGATATTTGGGATGTGGGTCAGGGCAGGTGCAGGTGGAGCATAAGGAATGGATAGGCACAATACGACAAAAAATAGTGTAAGCATAAGAAATACGAAGCCGCCTTTCACTTGAATATGGAACAAGTAGGAGCAGAGAAAGAACCAACACCAGTAAGTGGTTGAATGGTGATGGAAGAATATGGGGGGGGGTGGAGAATAACAAAGACACACACCCAGAGAGCGAGCAAGGGAGGGAGACAGAGTGAGAGAGAGAGAGAGCAAGCAAGAGAAAGAGAGTGAAAGAGAGTGACCAAGAGGGTGATTGGACCAGATGGCAGGCCCTTGTAGGTGATAAATTACAGTAAGAAAGGGAGAAAGTCAGAAGCAATAAAACGAAAGAAGAAAGAAGACAAAAAAGATGAGTGTGTACGAGACAGAAAAAAAAAGTGTGTGAGTGAAAGAGCGTGCGCGTGCTTGTAAACGCTTGTCTCGCACAAAATTGTCAACATGGCAGGTGGCAGGTGAGTGAGGGGTTGTTGCAGGAGGTGGAGGAAGACAACGAGAGGACAAGAAGGGGTGCGTGAGTTGGTGGTAGGTGGGGGGAGGTGAGATTTGTATCATAGTTGGAGAGTAGGTAGTACTTGTAGTAGAAGTAGTAACGTGGTCGTAGTTGTGGCCGTGGTGTCAGTAGTGGTACAAGAAGTATAGTAGTGGAAGGGGTGGTAGTAAAACCAATGATGGTAGTGGTTGCTCGTACAAGAAACAATGAGGACAACAGCACACAGTTCTGGTGAGGATGGGTTAAAGCGATGGTTTTAAAAACAAACCCGATCAGGTCGGTGTGCAAGAGAGAGGGGCGGGGAGGAGGCGGTGGAAGGGTGGGGTAGGGAGACACAAAGAAGGAGGAAACGTAGGCAACGGAGGGGGTGTCATGATGAAAAAGAGCACCACTTCCTCAGCACAATCTGCAGACAACGATAGTCTGTACTGGATAAACCGCAACACCATGGGATTCATTGTCAGGGAGCATGGGGTGTTGGCCAGTTGTTTTGTGTGGTAAGCAGGAGGAAGAGTGGGAAGAAGGTTGGGAGTGCAAGGTGAAGTGAGCGCGCAAGAGTGAGAAGCAATCGCCTAGCCCAGTACTTCAGAGCTTCTGTTTGCTCATGTCCGCTAGGCTAGGCAATCTAGAGACCTGCCATGCCATGCGCCATGTCAAAATATGATTGTATGTGTGTACGATGACATCGATGCACACTTCGTTTTTTTTTATTTGGAAGCATCGATTGGACAAGGCACGACAATTTAACTCTCGTTCAGTTCGAATGTCATAGCACATACGCGTAAAGGGCAATTCAACGGAGAGGGGGTGGACGATGAGAGGGAAGTGAGAGGTAGAGAACGATAGGGGAGAGGCCCAGGATGACAGTAAAGGAATCCCCAGAATCCATTCTACTCTCTTCACTCTCATTTCTGTTCAGAGAGGCGCTACAAAGCACATAACTTTGCATTGGCTTGAATGCCGAAGTCCGTTGACAGGGGGGGGGACAATCGTTGTATTTTCCGAGGAACAAAGGGATGGTACTTCAAAGAGAGGACACGCACCATGACGCGAACATATCACATAATAAATAATGCCTCTTCCTTCTCACCAGTCTCTCCCGACCAATACTCGTAATCTTAAGTCGAAAGCTCACCTCCCTGAATCAGCCAATGCCAGTTTTCCAAACGAAGCATTCATGAAAAAAGTAAAAGAGATACAGGGAGAGCATGACTGGCACGATACATACGTGAAAGAGAAGAATGGTAGGTGGTAGAGAAATGTGTGTAGTGTAGGAACAACAAAAAAAATCATTCGAGCAAAAAACAAAAAGCTTCCTGTGTCAGTCAGGAGAGTCTCGCACAGAGACTGAACCAGTGCCAGGGCCAAACAAAAAAGCAAGGAGGTTGGAACAAGGTCGCCTACCAAGCATATCTCAGCCGTGCGAGAAGAGGAATGAAAACATTGAAAGGAGCTGGGGGGGGGAAGAGGGAGCAAAGAGAATATACTCTTTAACATGAATAAGTAATATGAACACCAACATCTTCATTCCTTCCTTCTACGAGATGTGGCCGGCGTGAACAGTCTCCCAAGAATATCACCCATCCACTCTCTCCCAATTTCACGCTCGCTTTTAAGCATGGAAATCATTCCCTTGTGCACACGTTCCTCCCATTTTTGCATATTAACTGTGTACATAAGCAAGTACGTTTCTTGCCTGTGCCCCAGTTTTCATTCTTTCAGTGTCTTTCGGAAGAATGTGTATCTGAGACGGTTAATGCTGAACCCGAAGACATATGGTTATTCATCAAACAGAATAAAGGTGGAGTGATGGGACGGGAAAAAAGTAATCAATTAAAGATACTGGAGATTGAACCAGGAGTGGAATATATGGTAGAAGAGGAAAGAGGGGATAGGGAACGGGAGTCAGGGATATTGAAATATAGTACAAAGCAATGCCTTTTAAATGCAACAAGAGTAGGCTTGAACACATGTATTCCCAAAAGCCATGCCCTCGTTGCTGAAGAGAGAAAGACCTTGCCATATAATATTTTTTCAGGGTAGAATTAACGGATGAAGCAGCAGTAAAGTGTACAAGACAAGAGCAAAGGATAAAAAACCATCCTACCATTGGCTCGTGTTGAATCTGCGCCATGCGCCTCCATGGTCAATCCGTGAAGGGTAGAAGGGTAAGATGCCAGGTGTGGTGGCCAGTGCTCATGGCTCTGTTGCTGCAGAGACCACTTCAGATAGTGATCGTCGCTATTGTGACGGTGGACACCCCTCTGGTTCTGTTGTCGAAGACGTGCTGCATCCTGGATGTTTTCATTGCCATGATTATTCAAATGGTGCGGTGTTGTTGTTCGAGACGTTTGTTGAGCATGAGAGCGTTGCCCCTCGTTGTGTATCAGGCTCGACCTTGTCGCTGTAGATGTTGTTGTTGTTGTTGTTGTTGATGTTGATGTTGATGTAGCAGTAGCTGTAGTTGCTGCAGTCACTGTTCCAGCTGTTGTTGTTCCTCCTTCTTCTCCTTCGAGAGGCTTTGATGAATAGCCCCCAGCTCTTGGTTGACATCCAGACAGAACAGGAGCTGCCCAAAGATGTAGTGGTGGGTTTGGGTTTGTGTTGGGTACTGTCAGACTCGAAGTGATGCATGCTGTGGCCGATACTACCATCATTCCCGTGCTGGATGCTGTCGTAGGCTGTATAGGGCTACCGGAGGCGCCTGCCGCCGAAGAAGGCGAGAGTATACCACGGTGCTGCAGGCCATGGTGAGGAGGCTGTGATGGGGAGGGCTTTTGAGAGGGTTCCTGTCGCCTTACCACAGCAGGGTTCTCTTGGAGACCTGACTGCTGCCGATCGTCCTGAGGGCTGCGCGACATGGAATGAGAAGGAGAAGGGTGATAAAGGAACAATCAGAGACGGGAGAGCAAGATGGTAAAAAGTGGAATTGGTCGAAGAATGAAGCTGGACAATGGTAAGAGAACGAGTGCGTGTGTGCGATTGAGAAGTGAAAACAGAGTGGGTGAGAGAGAGAGGAGAGAAAGAAATACTGAGAGTGAGAGTGAGAGAGGGAGAGGGAGAGAGAGGGAGGGGGAAGTGGCGGGAAAAGGGGAGGACGAGAGAGGAGGCAGCAGAGGCAGAGTGTGTGCAACGGATGCGACGAAAGGATGGAAGGCAAAGGAGAAGGAGGAGGAGGAAAGACAAAGACGGGAAGAGCAAGAGATATTGACGAGAGCGACTGTTGTAGAGGCAAGCCTAAATGAGGGATCAAGTAAGCAGATGCATGGGCATGCAATGACCGCTCACATTTGACTGCATTCACCCTCCCCACACATGCATCGGCTCAGGGCAATAAAGCACGACTAACTGACTAGCTACAAGGCGTAGGGAGAGGGAGAATAAGACGAGGAGTGAGGGTGTGTAAACAAGGACTAGGGAATGAGAGAATGGAGCGCAAGGGTTCGTGAAGAATGAGTGGAGCCCCTTGGGGCGCAGTGGGGAAGATCCTGCGTGGCTGAGTCCCTTTTCCCAAAAGTCCGGGCGTTGAGAGCAAGAGACAGGATTAGTATGAGGAGAGGCTTTTATTGCTAACCTCCATGGCCTATAGGAAGGCGGACGGTCATATTAGGTTACTCTTCTTTTCTTCATTACACTTTCTTTTTCTCCACATCATTTTCTTTTCTGGTGATCTTACATTCATCTCACCACTGCTTGCTATACACCTCCCCACTCTCCCCTCTATCGCTTCATTGTAATCTCTTCACTGAACAACATGTCGCATGTCCCTACAGCCTCAGAAGCGCGCTCGTTGGCAAGTCTTTATTTTTTTATACTCGACACTCCGACACTTCGTTGTCCCCACACTTCTCAAACTACCTGTTGACAGCAAAACATGAACACTGACATCAACCCCCTTTTTTCTTTCTTAACCGTCCCTTCTGTCCTGCCTCATGATAATTTCAAAACTGCATAGGCCCAGTTTATCGTCTCTGCGCGGGTGTCTGGGCGCTATCACGACATTCTGTCTATGGCTTCAGATCCTCTGAAGCAGCGAGTGCATTTTCTGGCCTTACCAGACCGGTCCAATCTTGTTCATCTGCTGCAATGGGATCTCCCTTCACCCATGAACTCCTCCGGCTGTGCCTGCCAGGCAGCTTTTGACCTGGAAGACTATTTACATAGTCATTGGAGCGCCGAGCAGTTTCATTTGCCAGTCCCTCCGGGCCTGACATCCACCTCCAGTGGGCTAACCTTATCGACATGGGATGACGTGGTCCCGGTCTATGTCCAGCAGACCGACCGAGAAACGTTGCAGGCGATGGTACTTCTTGGCCAGCAAGGGCACTGCAAGGTGGTTATGATCCTCCGTGCCGAGAAAGCTGTGGAGGAGACGGAGGAAGAAGGAGATGGATGTACCCCGGGCAGTCTAAATCCAAAACATAACCAAGATAAACATTTGGGGGGAGTAGGACGAGAGCCCTCCTCCCCCACACACACGAGATCGCTATCTCCACTGTTATCAAATCACGAAACTGATGCTGGTTTGGCGGCTGCACCGCTAAAGAAACGGCCACCTAAAGCTCGCACTGTTTGGAAGTACCATGATCTCCGTGTCCATCACGACCCTTCGGAAGCGTGGGTTTCAAATTTGACTAAGGGGTGGACGCTGATTTCCGATGAGACAACGAATAGAAATACAGCACCAGAGGTACCAGCTGTTGGTGCTTCCGATGGTATGCATCATCAGCTGCCCACACAACCAGTCACGAGCCAAATCTGTGGGAATAAAAAGGATGAGGACGATGATGACGATGATGACTATTGGGGCCAGTACGGCGATGCCGACGAAGAGGCCTCATCAGGCGAAAGCAGTCTTGGCCAGGATCAAGCATGTCTAGACGAGGTGGTCGAAAACAACAACATCGAGAGCTCGCCATCGTTGCCCAAAACGCTAGAAGAAGACTCTGACTCTGACTCTGACGACGATTATTGGGGACAGTACGCCAACAATGACAACAGTAGTGATAGAAAGAACTCGGGCAGCCATGACAACTTAGCGCAGAGCGAAGACAATGGTACTTCTTATCGCCCAGAGTTTGCAGCACTCCAGCAACAATACGATGAAGCTCGTCAGCAAAAAGAACGGTCGGATAGTCTCAGTACTCAGGTGGATCCACACATGCTCTCCTCGATCCTTCAGATGCTCGTCAACAACGACTCTGAAGACCCAGCTGAATACAAACATCAACAAAAAGAACAAGATGAGAACATTGATGAAGAAGAGCCAGTCAATACCCGTCTTTTGAATGAAGACATCCAAGAGGATTCTTTGTCGAACATTTCGGTGCTATCTTCGAACCAGAGCAGCACACAGCATGGGTTCAACATCAAAGATAAAGCGGACGTAGGAAAGCAAAACGAAATATGCCCACACCCTACAGCATCTCCACCTTTGTCTGCAACACAACTCACATCACCACAACCTCTCCACTCTGCCATACATTTGCTGTCGTCCTCACTTGTCGACAATAGCCACCATCCCCATGAACCACCATCCCCTACATCCATTTCAAACTCTCCATCTTATCCATCCTATTGCCTGGCGGACAGCCACCCTACCATCCCTAGCAAGCAGGATCTACAGGTTTCAATTAACGTACTGGTCAAGCAGGCTTGCCATGCGGGAATCACGAAGCATCAGCTTCTACAATTGATAGACCAACAGTTTACAGCCCATGAAATATCATGTCGATGCAATTCATGCCAGTAGCTATTAAAAAGACATTATTACTATTACTTTTTATTTTGGTAAAATGAACTATCAGAGTGACCTGGCCTGAATTTCGAGGGCTCATGCCCCCTTTTTTTAATATCCGTAGTTGTAGAGGCGAGTGGCAATATTCATATACAAATCGATAGCATTGAAAGGCTTTTGAGTAGATCCAAGCTTCAGACGCCAGCGATTATTAAGGTCCCAATGGTCTGCGTCGACCGTCTCGACATAGTGGCCCCACTTGGCACTGGACACCGAAACCAGGCCATCGTTGGGGCCTTCCTTGGCCTGAATTACTTCCCATGGGAATCCTAGAGGCATGTACAATGGTATTTGCCCAGCTGACGCTCCATACGAGTAGTAAGCGACGCTGGGGTCATCTGGTGTATTAGGGTTAAACACCTCCTGACAGAAGTTGGTGGTGAGGTTTGAATAAGCTGGCGTATCAAGGAACGGAATCAAGCGCTCCAGTAGTGGACTGACCGGATGATTGCCAATAAAAGTTGTATGTGTTTGTTCTTGTGAGGACGTTGTTGACGATGCCTCCCCTGCTGCTGCTGCAGATCCTGTTGATGAAGTGGTGGTGGGAAGCGCGCTGTGAGACTGGTTCATCTGCTCCGAGGAAGATGCCATAGTAGCCATTGTCGCGGCGGAGGCAACCGCAGCGGCTCGTCCCAAATAGTGCATAGTATCTTCGTCTCCCTTTTGTACCTTGCCAACGCCAATGTGGTCGCGGCACCAGTCCATGAAAGGTGAGCCGCGGTGCGGGGTAGAAAGCGTCGTCAGAGATGAAACGCTGTAGGTTTTGTCCCGGATATGACTAATGAGGTATCGACAATCCAGTCCGCCCTGTAATACAAAAAAACAACACGTACACACCATTTTATCCGAGCGCGGATGAAATAATGGTATCCGTACAGAAGAAGAGAAAGACTATTAGCATGATGGCCCAGACTTTTCTCACGCGAAAGCAAAGAAAGCACGTGTATCTGTGTTGGATAATTTACTCCATTCAGGAGAAAGAAAGATGCAAACCTACCATCGAGTGAGCGAGAAGATTAACAGGCATTCCCTCAACTGTGGATGTCAGCATCTGATGCAGCTCCTCGGCTCGCCGACGAATGGCACCCGTTCTGTGTGATATTTTTATGTATAAAAATAATCAAGGGTTAAGTTCTGACTTTTGAAATTTAACCCCACAAAATATTGGGTTTGGGGAGCCAAGGGGGCGCCTGATCACAACAGAATTATAACATTCCTTCTTGCATTTCCCCTTTTGCATCATTGCTCTCAATTTTCCAAGCAAACGCATGACTTTAAAAAGCGTGATCATAACAAGAAGCTTCCCAGTCCAGATGACCATTAATATGTTGACATGTAGCATATGTCCTTTACCTTGAGACTCCTGCCACGAAGACTTTTGCCCCAAGTTTTTTCAGGGCTTTTTGAATTCCGCTCCAGTAGTGGATCTGCAGAGATGGGATCGCCTCTGGGCCGATCTTATCAAAACCAAACAACCCTACACAACATGGAAAACAAACATCAAGAAAAGGGTATGCGAACAAAGGGTTTTAGTTCCTGCCCGATGTTGTAATTGTAAAGCCGAGAAAAGCGTGGGGGAAGGGGGGTAGAACTGGGTATATTGTGTCATGCAATGTCTTGGGTGGTGAGACTATTCTGGAAGGAGGACTATTTTCTCTCAGGGACAAAATAAAACCACGCCACTCCATCAGCACACCCAGGCTCACTCCAACAACGTACCATGACAGAGGATAATAGGATGTCTTGGAGCAACATAGTCTCTTGTCACGGGGCGAGGGATAGTGTATCCCAGTCCCAGTCCACGATCGAGATTCCTCCAGGGTTGAAGCGAGGGATATGGGTCGACAACACCGCTCGCCCTATCGAGGGAACGGTTAACCGCGTCGCGCTTTTGCTGGCGTTCGTGACGGAGGGTATATTCTTCGCTAAGGCCTAGGCCTGACCGAAGGGTAGTGATGGCACTAGTAGTGGCATTCACCGTCGCGGAGATGGATGCTCGAATGTGGGAAGAAATGAGTGTCGTTGCATTGAGAAGCATTTGTTACGGTGGGTCAAAAAAAGGACGTAGTCCTGTAATGAAGGGATAGTATTGGGTTTGAACCCCGTTGATGCAGAAGAAGTGCGTCTATCGAGACGTGCGCGAAACCGTCCTTGACAGGGAAAGAAAGTGGGGAGTATGGGTGTACAGGAATGTGGGTGTATGAGTTGTATGGGTGGTGCTAGGTGTATAAGTGTATGTGTGTGTGTGAAAAGGGATGGTGCGTTGCAGAACAAAGGGAGAGTGGTTGCCGTTAGAAGAAATATATAAGATGGAGGGAAAAGGTTGGTGGCTGACCTCTCTCATGACTGTGCCCCCAACACGCCCCACCCACAGGTCACGCCCCACCTCTAAAGCCATGGATTCAAATGCTCCAGGTAGAAAATAAATACACCCTGAATCCCTCATGATCTAGTGTACCGTGGCTCACTTGTGGTGTTTGTTGAAGGGAAATGACCTGATGTTTGGGTCTCGTGTCAATAACCTTCCGCTTGAAGGAACCATAGCCACTACGTACAAGGGGCGCTTTATTTTCTCAGCATGCAAGGCACCAGATCGTTAGAACAGCATTGACTATATAGAAAGGGAAGAGATATTGGTCAATTGACCAGCACAGCAATGGCTTCTCTTAGCGTGTCAAGACTCTCTCTTCTTCATTGGTTGGTTTAATGGAACAATATGAGACTACTATACACGACGAGCTATGTACAAGCGAGGATATTACTTTCTTGTAGGCGAAGGCCTATAACCCACCCTTGACAAACTCGGGCAGAGGAAAACTGTGTGATACTTTTTAGATTTAACATTAGCTTCTCACTTTTGTTTTTCTCCTTCCTCCACCAGAAATAAGGGTATCGATGACGAAAACGATGGAACGCATTCGTGGAGTGTACAACAACAAAAAGGAAGAGGGACCACAAGAGATAAAAAGATTGTGACCTTTTAGGCTGCATTTGAGCCCTCTCAGTTCCTTCGTTTGCACGATCCTCTTCACTCGTTCTTATTCGCGGAAGGGAAGAAAGGCGTAAAATTGTTAAATGGCTTCGGTGGGGCTTTATCCTTGTCGTGCCGGTGTATACGGATATGTTGATTCAGGTTGTCACTTCGCGAGAATCGCTTTGGGCAGTCTCTGTAGTGGCAGGCAAATGCTATAAGGACGGAAAGAAATTCATGTTTAAAAAAGGACATGAGAACCGGTGAACACAAAAGAACGTCTTAGCAACAGAAAATGGAATATTTTTGGACAACGAGAGAGAAGTATTTGTAAGACCTTTCGGCCTTTTAAACAAGACATTGATAACGAATGTGTACTTACGCTTCTCCAACGTGTGTACGGAACGAACATGTCGCTTAAGATGTTCGGACCTCTTAAAGGTACGGCGGCAGTCCTCGTTCGCGCAAGTAAACACCTTATTGGTCCCGTCTGGGCTTAAGGATGCTCGCCGCGGCTTGTTGGCAACGTTGACAAGGCCTGGTGGGCCTGGCTTCCAACCTGCCGAACCATCCATCTTGTGCATGTCGCTCGAGCCCAGAGAGTGCTCGAGCAGCTCTCGCGATTGTGATACCGGGTAGATGCAGCCAACAGAGCTATGTCTTGGAATGTATTGGATTGGAGGTTCATCGCAAGTTTCAAAGCGATCGTATGGACTGCAGTCAACCGAAGACGATGATAGTTCGCGGGCCATGGGTGTTGTAGGCGACGATGAGTTGTATGGAAATCGAGAAAAGGCCATTTCGGGGCTTTCCACACTTGGCACAGTGCCCACTTGACTCATTGGGTGGAAGGTTAGCGAAGCGGATCTTTGGAAAGGTCCCACTCGAAGAGGACCAAAGGGTTGATGCTGTTGCAAATGCTGCGATGGAGGCGCTGAAAACGGGTCGACCGATGGTGACTCTATCTTCACCTTGGATACAGTTGCAGCTTCGAGATTATTCATAGACCAAGACAATGGTGGAGCAGCATCGAGAGGATGCACCGACTGCTGCTGCTGAATTTCAAACGAGGCGGCGTTGGTCTGTATCTGTTGGAGCAGCATGTTGGGGTCATTTATGGGCGCTTGAGTAGTAACCGGCATGTTCTGCATGGTGTAGTGGTTGTTCATAGACAAGGCTGCTGTCGATGCTGCCTGCACCACTCCATGATTGACATGTGTCACTGTCGACGTCGCTGGTAGCGGGGATGGAGCCAAGGCACTAAGGCGCTCTTGAATGCCTGCGTCGTACGGAGCCGTACTTAAAAAGCTTCCCAGGCTATATTCGGCATTATTGCTCATATGGTGGTTGGCTCCGGCTGTCAGAGCAAGCTGGCTTGGGCTGGACAGGTCGGATGCAGACACTGGAAGATGCCCCATGGACATCAACGAGCTTTGTCCGGTATATTCACCGTGATCGAGAATCGACATACTCTAGGCCGCAGTGGTAGTAATATAAAATCGAGATAGAGAATAGGGGCGGGGAGGGAGTAGAAATGGCGACCGTCGAGCCAAGATGGAGAAGTACACGGAGAAGGAAGAAACAAATAGGGGAGAGGAGGGGAAAAGAATAAATGTAAAAAAAAAACTGAAAGGATAAGAGGCAACAGCGAGCCCTTTCTAAGTAACAAATGGCTCGAGCAGAAGAACACAAACAAGGAAAGGGGCCCAAAATGTTTGTGGATTTTTAGGTGTCCGCCGGGTTGTGTGGGATGAGCGAACCAAATATATCCAAAAACAGTCCAGGAAGCAATGAAGTGGAGGTTGAATAGGTGGCAAGCAAGTTGTGGTTAAGGCTGGTGGTGTGTCCTACTCGTTCAGAGAACTACAGACAGCGATTGAGGGTGGGCTTAGCCGAGGAATAGGTTGGACAGTATGTCTGAGTACGGATGGGAAGATGGTTACCCAAGGAAGGATGTAATGGAAAGGAAAGAGCGAGATAGAGTTCGGTATTTATGTTAAAGCGCACAACAATGGCAATGGATGGTTGGCACTGAGGAGCAAAGGAGAACGGTGTATTTGTGAAGAGAAAAAGAGAGAGAGAGTGGGGACGACACTAGCTTGGTGGATAAAGTTCAAGAAGAGTACGTGTGCTTGTGTGTGTGCGTTTGTGCAAGTGAGCGAGAGAAGAGAGCTGACAGTGTGAGAGTGTATCGAGTTGTTGCATGGGATGCGTTGTGGTGGGTTGGGGATGCACACAGTGGGAGTGCAGATGGTGGTTGAAGAGAGGGAGCCAAGAGTAAGCTTCACGAATTGAATTGTTACAATACTCTAGTCCATGATAGTGCAAGCCCAGTATCGAGGTACGTATAATTCCACTGAATTGGCGAATGAATGCGTTTGGTCGAACGGTGGACTGCTCACTCACGACTGATGGATGGGCCGACCAGGAAAACACAACTCGAGAAAGCGTGAATAACTCAAAAGGGACGACCACTTACACCTCTCCTTTTTTGTGCTGTATCTCCTCTCTCTCTCTCTCCTATTCGACTCTTAGGCTCGTGCAACACATTGTAATGTCCTTTCAGCTGTAAATTGTTGTTATTTGGTTGGTTGGTTGCATTTGTTTTCTTGTATCGCTTATACTTTCAATTGAATTTCACACTATTCAGAACATAGTGCTGATGCAGTATTGATGTTGTCCACCGAATGGCCGCGAGTCGCCAGCCGGTCGGATCACCCAAGCTGCCCATAGTGGTCGCATTATTCCGACCAGCGGTCTTTTCCCATTCTCCAAGCTTGTCACCTTCCTTTCTCTCCTCCCCCGTCCATCTTCCTCTCCATACTGTCCCATGAGGCGTCCCATGAACTTCGTTTTTATCACTTCACATTTGTTCACCTTCTCGTGCATGGGACAGGTACGTCGGGGCACTCTGTGTACGGTTACCCGTCGCTTGCGCCAGCATGTGGTTCAACAAAATAGTACTTTGTATGCCTGTACTTCCGTTGTACATAATACATTACTCCAAAAAGGACAAGGAACGTGGTTCTTTGCAGACAGCAGTTGCATCGTTCGTCGTTTCGGGCGGCAATGGCATACCGGCTTTGGTGATCAAAACGTCCAGACCCGTCTGTTCAATGCTCTCTATCTCTCAATAGACAAGGACGGTTATGGAACTGAGCTAATCGAAATAAATAGAGAAACTGTTTCCACAGGTCTACGAAGAACATGGAACCATCTCCGTAAAAAAAGAACTGTATGCAACAGACAATATGATTTATGAGCAAAGGGGCTTCTTTTCTGATCCGTGTAAGAGCTTACCCCTCGAATGAAATGCTGTAGACTTCATGTCTGCACGTACTGAACCAGAGCGTCTTATCGATTGGTAAATGAATGAATCCTCGGAGGCATTGGTGTAATTAGTCACTTAGTGGCAATATCATCGACAGCCGGTCCCTGAATTTGTATCATCAGCTATTCTTTTCATGCCCTCACATTCTCACCCCCAAGGCCACACCTCACTTTTGAATTTCGGCGAGAGACAATCCGCTCTTTCTGCCGTCTTTTTTGTATTTCACAGCGTATGGCAAGATCGAAAAGGTCGTGCTTGAAGGCTGGAAACAAATCTTTCTGGGAATGACGCTTTTCCTCTTGTTAACACTAACCGAGATGAAGGCAACCAAGGTAAACGATTTTCACCAATGGGCGATATGCAGTGACAAATTTCTTAACTTTAGTACGCTCTATAAATGCAATGTGCCTATTTTACCCCTGTACACAGGCCCCCTCCCAAGGATGCAATGGTCACTTCCACCCCTACATCAAATAGAGTCCCGAGCGGGTAACTTCCCCCCTTCTCTTTCCCATGCAGATTCAATATACCTCTGATAACTGAAAAGTGAATCAAGAATAGTATCAAGCAGAGTAAACGGTTATGTACGATTGCGCACCCGCATGCCCAACATCTGACGATTAACTCCTGCTGACAAGTTGCCATGCTGGCGTCGTTCTTATTCACCGTGCCCTCAAAGACCTTCATATCTTGACAGCAAGACAAGTAGCACGTTCATCACCACAAAATTTCCCGTTCACTGTCCTCCTGGATCGACAAAGAACGGCATGCACAAGAAAATTCGGTGAGCACAACCCAACCGCATCTAGGCACTGACCACTTAAGGGACTTGATCACAATAGCATAAAGAGATGGCGAATATATCTCGCTCACCTTCTATAACAAGGTTTCCTCCCACCCCTTTCTTGAATTGAGATATGTCATTTATTTTACCTGAAGGCCGATCAACCAATGGATGAAAGAAAAATAAAAACAACATCATGCAAATCAACCCGGCTTGTGTTTGTATTAGACTAGAAAAGGTCGAATGCTCCACAGATTGCTCTGTAGCGAGTGTTCGCTGTGTGGCATACCAGCTCCTGGTGCTCTACCCTTTCCCTTGTTTACATTCTTCAGACCATGAACAATTATATTTGCATCAGAGAAGCACAAAGTCAATCTCGCCATCACGGAGGTATTACATCGTTTGCTGAAACACTTACTTGTACCACGTACTCGCAACCTTCCTTTCACCATGCACCCTCCCGGTCCAGACTACCTGAACCATGTATGTGGACCATCTAACCCCCTGCCCGTCAGACTATTCTTATCTTGCTTAGGTATATCTTGAGCAGCCTTAGCTTCTCTTTGTCCTCCGTCAAAGATTCGCTGTTTGTTTCTTTTTTCTTTATAGTAGATTTACAACCATACTCGTGCGCCGACAATGTAAACAGACACAAGGTTCCATCCAATCAGCTTCATAATGCGAAATGCACACACATTCACGCACACACGAAAAGCGAGTGATAAAAGTACCCCTATTTATTTCTCTTGATAGTACCGCATTGGCTTTGAGCGAGAAAAAAGCTAGCGAATCATCAGACGCCGCTGTATTTCTGTTGGCTGTTCCAAGGCTGAGAGTCCAGAGTGAAATAATATAACACGCATTCGTCTGATTGATTTGTGAATCATTTAATTCGCGTAGCTCTACGGCGTTAAAACCTCATACCATCATCAGTGCTTTGTACCAAAAGGATCGGTGACATTGATGATCAATAGATCCTTCTAGCTTTTAACGATCATCGGATTGCATGACAATGATTTCTTTCTCCGATACTCAGAATCTTTCATCCGTCCTCCATGGTTCATCCTTCGTCTTCTCTACATGCATATATACGTATATATCGGTGACCAGGGTACTTCTATAACGGGAAGAGACATAAAATGTGTGTCTAAATAACGGATTACATACTCATGGTAAGCTCTCCACTCGCCTTTGACCATGGTCTTCTCTCTTCCAATCTGCTGCAATCTTTCGATTCCTTGCTAGAAATACAAAGGAAATACATGTCCCCTCGTTCGCCCAGGCTCTGGAAACTCCAAGTACATTCAACCGATACGTTGAGGAGTAGTACAGTAAAATGACTGCAAGTGATCGAAGAAATACAAAGCAGTATGAAAACCAAGGACAAACCACTAGTAATTAACATTGATGGAGCAAAAATTATGAATGCAAACAATATAGGTCCTTTGCCAATTCTCTCTTGCCTAATCATAGAGCAGCTGAGGCCAATTATTTTGTTCCGCATCGCTAAATACCGAGCTTTGCAAGGCAAACGAACAATGAAGGTGCAAACGAAATTATATATAATCTGTTCAGAAGCCCGCTTTTTGCTGTAATTTCAGACCACAGATGCTCATGGCATCGATCTTGCTTTGTATATATTGTTTGAAGTACATATCTAGCAGAGCCAATTTTGCGCCACACCCAAGGGTATTTGTAAAGTATGCGCATGAGTTCAAAAGGTTGAGCACTTGGAGAATTGGTGATAAAGGAGAATCAACAGGGCAATCATCCGATCCTAACATCGCCTCCGAGCTACAAATGTGCGCTATCCAGAAGATGTTTTCTCACAATGTGCAAGAGCCAGCCTGAGTATATGCTGCCTCTGTGATAGTCAACACGCCGCATAGAATGACGAAAGGAGCCACTTTAAATACTCTTACTAATTGTGCAGATTATCCTCCAAGGATAGCACCACAGAAGGACACAGTGCATACTCTCTGATCTACCAACATCCACATTAAAATACAGGCACCGCATGGTAAAAAAACGATAGAACTCTGAGCAGTCGATGTATTGGGTCGTGCGTTCGTCTGTGTCTACTGTGTCGGCTATGGCAGGGAGAAAGTGTGCTTTGGAAATGCTATGAGGAAAAGAAACGATTTTTAAATGTCGTTTTGAATCACAGGTGGAAAGCAAAAACAGAACGATTTGAGGAAAAGAAAGAAAAGTGATGCGAACGGCAAACTATTTTCTCAGCTGAGCTGACTATCGGGCACATCAAAATACCACGGGCATTTCTATATGCTAGAGTGCGATGAACCTCTCGCTTCTAAAGACGGCCTTGTTAGGTGCCTTTTTCAAAGGCACGGACGACATCCTGATTTTCAGTTGTTGAACCACGTGGTGACCCCTGAGTCATCTTTTTTTTAGACGGAAGACAAATTGACATAACGTATAATGATTATCAGGTGCAAACAGCGGAAACAGCACACTCACGGATTTTCAGCTAAACACTGCTATTTAAATAGCAGTTCAAGTATCCGATCTAATGGCTTAAGTAGTGGAAGCAAAATCTTTGAGTTGCTCCTACAAGAGAGAAAGAATACAATGAGGAATTCGAATGAAGATGAATAACCAGACTGGTAACAGACCAAGACTCAACCATCAAATAAAGACACAACATACTTGTATAAAATTCTTACAAACCGGTATTGCTCCTGCCAGTGTAATATTCATATCGGCTTAAGCACCACGTCGAAGTGAAAAAGAGTAATTTAACTGAGGAGAATCGACAACAAATTACATTGATGTAGCATACTTGGATGGAGGATTCCTATCACCGGATTTCAGCTTTCAAAGGCGTTGTAATATCCAGGATTTACATTTACTACGGCGAATGCTTATTGCACATTTCCGTGCTTAGCGCAGCTTCAAATACGCGTCCTCAATATAGACTGAATTAACCGTGTGTGTTTTTTCTGACAACGCACACAATGAGGAAGGACATTGAAAAGATAGGTCTAGACTGGCATGTGTCTATTGCATCACCAATGCACGGTCGAGACTGACTGCTGTCAAGACTTAGGGAACTGTCGCACATCTCCCAGCGAGTGCTGAAACTGCAATGAAGTAATGGATATAGAGCTGCATCTCAGACCCCTGTTCTTTTTTTAAGTACAGCTTTCTTGCTTATCTTATAGCCTTTGTTCAATTCTTGTTTAGCATTCTGGAAACAATGGTAGTCATCGAGTTATCACAGGCCTGTTTGTGGGCATGATGGAGCAATTTCCGTGACTCCCGCGAAGCAGAAAGAGAGACCTATACACGTTCATGCCTTTCGTTAGTCTCATATTGGGGCATCGTTTTTGCATTGTTTCTTCGTACATAAACCAACGCGTCGTTATCTATTATTGGATCACCAAAACATTCGACCTCGTTCTATGGTAACAGAGTTAAGACTTGATGCAGCTAGCTGATCAGTAAGGTGCATGTTTGTATGTCGCGCATTTCCATATCTTTGTACATTTAAAAAAAAACAAGAGTCTGCTTTCGCTTGCAAGAATTTGTGGTGGTAAGACATACCTGAGCCCCTGAAAAACATGCTTTCATCGAAAGATAGTGCCATGTCTACCGGACCTAGAGCCATGTGAGTTCCCGACTCTGACACAAGAATGAATACAGATGCATATCTCCTTCGTGAAAACCGGCATAGCATTGGTCGATCAGTTGGGCAAGCAAAGAAGCATGTACAAGACGCCTCTTCGCCTATTTCTTCAGTAAATGTGAGGGGGTTGCACAATACAAATTGAAATCCAACTTTAAGAGTCTCTTTTTTTCCCCAAGTTGAGCATGGTTCTGGTCAGTAAACTTTAGCTGACAAAGCTCAAACCATATTCTTCTATCCCTGCAAGGCTCTTTTTTTGCGGTGGCGAATTTTATTTTCTTTTAAAAAAATTGGTCATGGCATGACACGGAATTTTCGGGTAGACGAAAATGGCCGCGACGTTGGGCTGTGTTGCGGAAATAAATCAAAAGGTGTGTTCGGGCCAAACACATGAAGTAAAAAAGCTTCATGAAGAAAACGGGAAAAAACGCTGTCATACAAGGAGGGGAGGCTGTTGGTTTTGGCGCACGGCTGGCTGGCATTCTTAAGATGTAAAATAACACTACTGCTGTGTTGCAAATAAGTACAACAGTTCTTTTTTTTTATTACATATCAAAGTAGACTTGACTAACAATAGGCCCATCTCTGGCCTTAGTTTAGAAGCAAGTCTTGTCCGCTCTGAGTGACTGCATGCGTTGTCTGGGCTAATTAGCAAAATGCAAGAAAATTGCCGAGCTACGAGAAAGAAATTTCTTGCTCATAATGGGCAAAATCCATGTATCTTTTCCGTTTGGCAACTCTTGCTACCAGTTGGTGAAGCCAGAATAACAAACCAACGTTGATGTGCCCTGCCTGTGCAACGACAACAACAACAAAGGGTGCGGGACAAATATGCTAGCATGCTGTACAGGTGGCAATGCATTGGCGTTGCTTACTATCTATATCTTGCCATAGGTGTTCCATAGTTTCCATCAGCGCTACTATCAGCTGTTCTCTCATCATTGCGGGGATTATGCGGATTGTTATGCTGAGCAACGTTTTCCGCCTCTGTTTCAGCGATTCAAAACGGATAACAAAAGGCATGGACGATATACTTGGATTACCCTTAAGCCAGGAATCCCTGGTTCAGTGTGTTTCCAAGCACATCACACCATCCTAGGTTGGCAACTTGTCACGCAGAACAACAGAGACGTGCCCTGACCACACCTACACTAATAGACCTTTCCATCCTAGTGTAGGATGCAATACATCACTTGCAGAAATACGCATATCAGCCCTGGTGAACATCTAGGCGCGGTCATAGACATTCGACTACGAGCTCCTCATATTTTATGTTATTGTTGATTTTGAGGGGGTTAGACGTTAGGGAGACGCGTCAATTTTTTGTACTTCGCTCTCTCCTCTAACTCTGCCTCATTTCCTATTACTCTCCTCAAACAATTCCATTTGCAATTCCTAAGGCCGCTTGATTGAAAAACACAGGCATGAACAACGACGAGCAACAACAGTTAATAGAGAGGCTGACGAAGGAATTCATTTCGCGCTGGGAAAGGTCACGACGCAATGAGGCATCCAATGCCAATGACAGGCATCCGGCAAACGAACAAGATGATGTCCAGCGAATCAAGGAACTCGCCTTGCAGTTGTCTCGTATTAGCCTACCAGACGTCGGCAGTGAGTCGGCTTCGACAGGGAAAGCTACTCGGTCCAGCGCGGATGGTTCTACTGGATTGCCACGATCTTATATGAACAACCAGTTCTTGAGCCAGTTCCTTCGAGCAAATGAGACTGTACACCGATACGAAGACAGAGAGTTACTGGTAGGACTTGCTTCGATTTTCACGGCGGAAGAAATAAATTATGAGGAGCAAATGAAGAAAAGTAGCACGATGGGCGATAGAGATGCGATGATAAAAAAAAAAGAGAGAGAGAACCTAGTTGAACATGGCAACAAGGTCACCTTGGACGCCAAACATGTGCGCTTATTCTTTTTTGACTAGTGCGTTTGCTAATGACATCTCGACCTACTAGGATGCGGCTGCAGAGAAAATACCTATGTCTCGAATCTTCGAAGAGGCAGAGGCAAGAATGGGCGATCATCCAGATGATGGTCTAGACGACATTGTTGTCAGGTATTAAACATACTACTGGAAGGCACTGCAGACTAAGGTGGACATGTTATTAGGAACTAACTTTATTTCTGGCTTGTTCGCCCATCTCGCTCATCTCCTATCATCTCCACACATTTTTTTCATCTAATTGTTGGCCTTCGTTGTACGCAATAACCCCTCTCTCCATCAGACGGCTTCTTCATTGGTTCAAAAACGAATTTTTCACTTGGGTGAACGAACCTCCATGCGGTTCTTGCAATGTATTGTATTTGACGTGCACTAGAGGAAGAGAGTGGCAGGAGGTATTTTTAATAACTATATAGCTTCTCATACATTCTGCTACTTGACCACGTCGTTTCATCAAACTAGGGTAAGACGTTTGCGATAGGACATGCTGCGCCTTCCCTCCAAGAGCTACTCCATGGCGCTGGTATAGTCGAAGCGTACCAATGCACAAACGGATGTAGAATTCAGACAAGATTTCCACGTTACAACTTGCCCAAGATTCTACTGGAAACGCGAAGAGGCCGGTGTGGCGAGTGGGCGAACGTAAGTATTCGCGATATCTGGGAATTTTTTTTCCTGCCAGAGACATGTATTCAGCAACTGTTTAATGTAATCATCGCATTCTGATATAATCCCCGGAAACCTTCCTGCAGTGCTTTACACTTTGCTGTCGCGCTATGGGCTTTAAGGCTCGGTATGTGCACGATACTACCGATCATGTCTGGACAGAGGTCTGGAGTGACCACAAGCAGCGTTGGATCCACTGTGATTCATGCGAGGAAGCATATGATCAACCTTTACTGTATTCTACAGGATGGGGCAAGTCTCTAAGCTACTGCGTCGCATTTTCAGGTTTGTCGATATCTCAATGGCATCTCACGCTTTGAGACATCAACATGACACGACATGCCTATCCTCACTCAACTGCTCTTACATATTGCTCCATTACGATTACACTTAAATGTGTATCATTTACAGTAGAAGAAGCCGTGGATGTAACGAGAAGGTATACGGTTGATTACGAGACCGTTGTGTTGAAACGGCGACAGTCAATTGATGAGACAGCGTTTGCACAGGTAAATGGCTTAGGATATCTTTGTGAAATCAGCGTAATAAAAGAGAAAGAGAGAAAGAAGCACATTTTGGGTTTATTGGAGGTATTGCACCTTTACCAAGCATGAATCTCTATTTTGTTCGTATCTTACTCATTTGCTGTTGGTGTGTCCTGTATATACTAGTTCCTTCGTACGATTTCAGAGAAAAACCTACAGCAGCTTGGCTTGAGCCCAACCCAAGTGGAAGAGATACGCCAAAGACAGGCGCTGGAGCAAGAAGAACTCGCCACACTACAAAAGCAAACGCGCAAAGAAGAAACAGTCGGCCGTGAAAGTGGTAAGTTGATTTCCACATAATGGGAACATTTACGACACCCAAGAGTATAATGAGAGGTTAAAGCTATGCCGTGAAACCACGGGAATGCAGGGGGTACCATTTTTGTGTCGTGCTTTTGTCCTCGGCCTTCCACCCATTTGTTCTCGCTCTCTCGTTTAATCATTTGGTCAAAGCGCACATTCGCGTTATACCCTGCGCTATTTTCTTCTCCCCTCTTCGTTGTACTTGATAACCTACCTATTACTTCCTTGCACAGCAGCCGACCGCAAAACACACGCGTCCGCAACTTGTTATTTTTTTGCACCTCCATCTATATCTCCCCCTTTCCAATTTGTGTTTTGTGTATTTTCCTTTGTGTGTCGTGTGTTGTGAGTTTAATGATGGCGAGAAAGCGCAAAATGGAAAATGAGATACGTTCTAATGAGCTCAATGTTTTTATACTTTCCCGTCCCTTATTATTTATTTTTTTCTCTTCGCCCAAACACTAAGGGTCACTCGACTGGAAGAAAGCCCGAGGCGAGACGAGAGATTGATGAAAACATAACCCATTGTATAGGAAGGGTGGGAATACCACTCATTATGGTATTTGGGGGCATTAACTCTCTCTCCCCTGGGTTGTCATCGATTGGTAGGCAATACACCCTAAAAGCGAGCCGATTTTTGTCATTTTCGATGCTTCTCTGGCAACAAAACAACGTATGTAGTTCGTTTGAGTGCATGTGAACATGCAAAACACTGCGCTACACATACAGAGTGCCTGTAATCATCAATGCAAATCCACCGAGTTCGAGCGCGCCCGTTCCAAAATATATAGAATAAACATAAACACGAATACCTCGCCCCCACAGTTGCCCAGTTGTGCGCCATTCTGATGACATTAAAAAAAAGGACTTGCTGCTTTTTGCTACGAAAACTTCTTCTGCCAAGAAAGAAAAACCAGTGGCGAATCTGAGGGCTTGATTGTAAAGATCTTTTGTTTAGTGTAAACAATAAGGTTGTATAAAAGAACTTCGCTTGGTTCTTTCTTCTGCTATGACTTCTTTTGGAAGTGGGAAAAAAAGGCAACATGACACAGTGGGGTTGCATTGCCGTTTGCCTTGTGCCAAAGTCTGTGACGGAAAAAGAGTCAACAAAACACCACAGACGCCTTGATCATGTATATACTTTTTTTTTTGTTTCTCAAGCAAAATGGTCAAGTTGTTGTGGACGGGAAATTTGTGCAGGCCCAAAAGAAGGTTGCATTACTATCCCGCTCTTAAAAAGCCTGTTCCCCTAAAAAAGCTGAATTGTTTAGTCTAGATGCATTTGTGTTCATCGGTTTTGACTGGTATTCTTTTGCCCTCACAATAGGGGCACTTAGTCTAATCAGTAATATTAGCAGAGGGCCGTAACAACGGCGTGGTAGTGTATGTACATCGGTGTTGGGCGCTTGGGGCATTCGAACACTAATTACGAATCTGTGGAAGCGACATGGCCCATGTGCCCTCAAGCTGATTAAGTTTTTTTTGTTCTTTCTGTCTCCAACAGCACGCCCTTCTTTTGGATAAGGCTGAAAACCTTGACTCACTTCACCTTTTTTGTTACTTTACTCCATTGCCAAAAGATGAATATGGTGGAGGAGCATCTAAACAAAGCGACAAAAAAACATGATGGACGCGTGGTAGAGATAGCTCTGCTTTGTACAATGACCATCGATAGAGAAGATCCAGTCTCTGTCCAGAGTGCTTAGAGTTAGAAATAGGACAACAATGATATGCTAGTGCAAAGAGAAAAAGTCGGGTGTCCATCGACTTTAGCTTTGGAGATTGAGTGAGAGCCAAAAAAAAAGGGTGAGTGGTTCCAGTCAACTATATCATCTCTTTAGTTTTCAGAGGAGGAAGGCTCCTTCGAGCAACCTAATATGACCAAAAACAGACAAACGGTACATGTTTGCTTTGCTGTACAATTTTTTTTTATTCAACAACTGCTTTCACAGCCTCTGGGACACAAAACAAGATTGCATGATCTTCAGACCGAGAGTGCTCGCATGTGGACTTGTGGATGTGGACCTCGATGGTCCCTTACTGACGCTTGCTCAACAAGAAAAACACATACACACAAGGACGGTGGTGCTATGGCAATGTTTGGCACGTACAAGCAAAAAAAAAAGAAGAGGATGCAATCTAGAAATCTGCAAGGCTTGCATTTTCAATGGGCAAAGCCAATTCGATTGAACAACATTTTGATACTCTATGTGGGATACTCAAATCAAACGACTATAATTTCTCTTTAAATGCACAAATTTTTCGCAAATGCATACCCTTTAAATGCACAAACATGCAGCAAGAGAACCACATATATCGCAAACTTTGACGGCCAATGGCTTTGCACACGGAATCAATCTCATAGCACTCCCTCTGTGCTCCTTTTTTTTATTATTAATGAACGACACTCTTGCAATAAGAGTCGGGAAGAAAGAGAGAGAGAAAAAAAACAAGTGTGCACTCTCAACTCTGACCCATTCATCATGTGGAGAAACGTTGTGTTACTTCTCTCATAGAGTATGAAAGGAAGAAATACAAAGTTCATACAGCAAAAGTTCACTCCTCCTCTTGAACTTATCTTCAGTTCTTTTTCGCAATTTTTCTGAGCTCTTGCAACAACCTGGCCTCGTGGGTCTTACTTCCTTTCCTGCTTATGGATCCTATGTTCGCTCCTTCAGCACAAACTGACGAGATTCGGCCCTTCGCTAAAGTACACATGTCACTAACAACAACACAAGATAAAGATATGTCAAGAAGATGCGAAGGTTATGGAGTGAAAATGTGACGAATGCCGGTTCGTCGTGGTCAATGCAAAAATGGACTGGTTACTCCCAATGTACATGTGTCCAATACAAGTAAGAATGACAGTAGACGCAGGAGGGAAAAAAGTAGTTCTCTTATCTCCAATAGTATTCTTCCGTGTGGTCCACTTTTCAGAGATTCTGGATTTCGGCAGGCTCTCTGTCTTCCCTCCCCCTTCAAAGCATTGTCCATCAGAAAACATTTTCCCGATCTGCACAACACTATTCGTTCAAGGTGCGATCAAACTAAAGTTTCTCGGGTAAAATAGAAGGGTCAGACGACATTTCCGACGGGTACTAACTTGTGTGCTCTTGTACTGTACACGACACACAAGAGTGAAATCTTGTCCAAGCTTTGGCTCCACCTTTCCATGCATTTTTTTCTCCCATCCGCAGAGCACCAGCAGTGGAGAAAATACGTTCCTGCAAATGGCCAATCAAAGTGATCCCTGCATCGTTCCAGGCTCGGTTTTCTTTAGTCTCCATCGATTTTATTGACTTTGTGCCGAGAACAGTAAAATTGCTCACAACGGGTTCTACTATATCGATGAGAGTGCCTGGACCTCTATCATATGCACACACTCTCTTCCCGGCTGGATATGGATGCACCATGACGTTACAATGACCAATAATCAAACACCTCCAGGTCTCCCACACCTTCAAGCAGGTAACTATAACCTTACACGACGCTGTTGTGTTCTGTAAGCAATTTGTTGGGCCTCTATTGTCCAACTGAGGTTGTGTTCCGATTAGATCATCCATTTTCATGCAACCAATACACTCCCACACTCCCAATTCCTCTCCTCTGCCGTTTCTTGTATGGTACTACCACACAATTGTACTACATGGTTTAGAAGGGGGATGGGTAACTGGCTGATTGATGGTATCAAATGGCACCTTTTCCTTCACCACGAGGTGTCCAATGTTACAAGCGAGACATGTCACCCTGAGAATAAATATGGCGTTCTGAATTGCAATAGAGGTGGAGAAAGCAAAGAACCAGTTGTCGGATTGATGGAGGTCGTGATGAGGGTAGAACCATTAGGTCATAGTATGTGTCCATTGTCACTCTTTTTGTAATTGGTGCTTGTGTGCATATACGCAGGAAGGAGACGAATCTCAATCTTGCTCCTTTCCGTTATATCAACCACGATTATTTTTGCACGTCATATCGATAACGGTGGGTGGATGCCACATTAATGTACTAATCTACTGATGCCGCTGTATCGGGATATTCAGTTTATACGATTTAAAATGGCGATGAGGGCATGATGCATAAAGAGAGAGGTGTTACCAAACAGTGTAGTTTTACAAATATTTGCCTAAAGATTTTAACCTTTTAGGAACAAACTGTCAAGTGCCACGTTGCGTGGGCTTTGAAACGAGTTAAATGTCGACTACGCCAGTTTGCAGAGCCAACATACCACACGTATTTTGTCTATGGTACTATTTCCAGCTAGCCAGCCCTTTACAAATATAATATTCAGTCCTCTGCCGTGCCAGTCGCGTGAATTGAAAACATATCCGCTTTAACCATACGTTGGGGCAATCGTCAAAAGCAGGATCATGTCGAGTTTTTACACAACTAGGAGAAATTTAGGGTTTGGCTGCCCTAGACCACACGTGTTGTTCCCTCTCTCTGGACTTGGGTTCTCATTCAATTTCTTGTTTCATATATCTTATACACTCTCCATCTCCACCATGTTTCTCTCCAAGAATAATACGTGAGTCATGTATCAAAACGATACTTTTTTTCCAGTTCATACTGGCCAGCCTATGCCTTTTGGACAAACTAACGTTTTATCCTCTTCTTCATTCTCCTGACGTGAAGTTTCTTTTAACCCCTTTTTTTTCTCCTCCATACTCCATTAAACAATGAAATGGATTATGATTCATGCAGAAGATGCTCCATACTTCCAAGTATTTCTACTACACCATACCACCACACCGTATTTTTTTTACCTTAGGGCAGAGCAAATACAATCCTCTCTACCGATAGTACTGCAGTGAAATCCACACAGCACACTGGAGACCGATAGAAAAGTTGGTGTGCAAAATACGATGCCCAGCCTTCTGTTTGGCATGACCAAAAGGCGCAGGTATGATCGTCCACTTTAGCTTTTCTGCTTGCAAGGTTGTGTGCAACAAGCATGGTATTTTCAAAGGATTCCTATGAGTATGTACGGGGTTTTCAATCTCGCAGACTAGGTGATAAAGGAAAGGTGGCCGTAGCATTTTACCTTTTATATCGGAATACATTTCTAGTGATGGGTAGTTTATGTAATGATGAATAGCAGGTCAACTCTACGAGAGACGCCGCAGCAAAAAAAATCACCACATCATGCAAATGTGTTCAGAAAACGGGAATAACATCTCTCATCGGTATCACGCTGTCTGCCCATCATGAAAAAGCAATGTGGGTACGGCATTAACGGGTGTATTGATTCTCGACTTTCTGAATTGTCAAAGCACCATTTTCACTGGCGCAATTTCCATTCCTCACTGAGAGGTCTCAGAAGACATCAACAACCATTTTTTTTCATCTAGAGCAACGTAGATAATCTGAATGCAGTGCCATGCCATTTGATAACTAATGAGCGAAGAAAAGTGAGGTGACAAAAAAAACTATGAAATCTTACAACCTTCGAGTCAATGACTATTATCCTAAGCCAGGACCATGTATGTGTAATAATAGATTACACATGTATGATCCTCCTCGGACAATAGACTTGAGTTACTCGATTTTGCTGTTCATTTACCGAGCTTTCTAGTTATGTTATTTATCAGCATATTTCTAGTAACATTCTATAGCTTTATTAAGTACTTTTGTTTCTATCGACTGAGAATTGTATCTTCAACCATTGACAAAGTGGTTTTTCACATCCATCTATCATTACAAACTCTGGGACAAAAAATCATGTGGAAATATAGTACTAGGTCACCACTAAAGGACACTGTAGAGGAATAATACCCTGGCCTTGAGGAATTTGCTAGTGGCACTTCATATCATCGCGCGATGCCATCAGCCACAATCGATAGTATTTTTATTTCCATGCTTAGTTTTCAATGAGACGCCAGGAGCTTCCTGGTAGAGCTTCGAGAAACACACCAATAAATGTATACTGGTAAACACCACAATTACACTTCACTGGTAGCAATGATTGTTGTCAACATTGGTGTTCCTAGGACTGGTGTTATGTTATGGTAAGAGTGGCTGCTTCCGCATTCATTAAATAACAGCAACCTGGTATTTTCCTTAATCAGATCTTCACGCTCATTACGTGTCGTTGTATTGTTATATCACACAAACGATTCGAGGTGTGTTTCTTTTGTCCTTTGCTGCTTGCAGCCTCGATCTAGGGCAATCTTGCCTCAGCGTATGTTTAGGTTGATGGATGCATCAGATTGGCGCAATTTCCGAGTGTGCAACGTGATGATCAGTGTCCACAAAGATATCGATGTTTATCCTGTGGCATAGAACAACATCGGTCAAGACTGCGCGCTTTATCCTCCTCGGAATTGAAGAAGTGGCAAAAAAAAAACTGACTGCATGTTCCATAGGGCTGAACAAAAATTCTTCAGCTGTTTCCTTCCGTTCCTAATTTTACACGAAGGTAGAGGTAAAACAATGGAAGGGAATCCCTGCATGCATTGCCTTGCTTGTGCTTCTCTTTCCGCATGCTGGCAATGCACCATCCTTCTATCGCGTCTGCTCGTGCGCGATGCCATTTAGATACAATTGCGCGGTGCACGATTCAGGGGCAATCGAAAGTCTCGAGTAAAAACGACAAGGGTCACCTCATCAAAGCATCATGTGGCTGGGCCAACAGAATATGGCGTATGAACTGAACACAAGATATTTGTTTCCATGCCAATGCCATCACAGTTTCTGACCGAAAAAAAGAGATAAAGAACATTCAAGCACACACACCACACACTGAACTGAGACGAAGACGGGGGGTCGAAATGGTTGAATATCCTAGACTTTACTTTTAGTTCGCTCGCTCTTTTTACTCGTCGTACCATTCCATCAATACCTATCGGATGACTGTTCTTCTGGTACTCTGGTTACTTTATGGTAATACTCAGGGTGCTACGAAAACCTCGTGAGAAAAAAAAGAAATACGAGAGCCCATTATTGGAGAAATTTAGCCCACACAGGGAAAAAAAACGAGGTAACAAATAAGGACCTAGAAAAAAATTGTGACAAATGCCGTTTCGACGACAACTACGTAAATATGTTGGCTTAGAACATTGCGAAAGAACGTATCGACCAGTCTAGAGTGCGGAATGCTTGTTACGCATGATTTTTTTTTTGCGTTTGGATATGAGATTTTTTTTTCTTTTTTCACAACCGAGACAGTGAACAATAGAGCCAATTCAAAATATCTTCAGTTGTGTACAGCTTTGAAAATAAGCACTAGGAAAAAAAGTTGGTCAGGGACCCATGGGGACACAGAAAACAAGAGAATATACACAACCTGTTTCTATCAGGCCACTATGGTTCACTGATGTTTTCCGTAAGATGCTACTTTTACTGTTACAAAAAAGATGAGCTTTAAACAAAAAAGACTCGACCCACTGAAATCTGTCCACAATCTGTTTTCTTTTTTCCTGTTTCTTTTTTTCCCTGTTGAAAGAGTACGGGCCATCTACCTGCGGCGAAGATTTCATTGCTGAGTCAAGAGTTCATTGTGGTATCACAAATGTTGCAAATGCTATGATAGGATCAGTCTGTTGGTCGTACATGGGCGGAATGGGCCATGGTAATATAGTTCCCATGCCCAATGACACCATTTCAGACAGAGAGCTGGAAGATCCTGTTTCAGGGAAGGCTGCATACACAAGGCGAGGTAAACAGATTGGATGGCCCAGCTCGAGCAAGTAGGCGATTAAAATAGATTGCGCACCACAGCATAGGGCCAAAGCGTTTTTCCGCCCGATGAGAGATCAGGTCGATAAGTATACGCTTTTTAGATCAAGCATATGCTCTCGAGCGCAACCTCATGAAGAAACCCTGCTCATGAAGGCGTTCAAATGGCGTTTACTTTTTAGTCGCTAGCGACTGTTATGAAGGTTTGATAACGGCTAAATCAAAGAGACGGAAAGTTGTGTCCCTGCGCAAAATGCCAGAGCATAGCCACACCAATCCCAAATCTTATTTTCCTGGTCAGGGCTTCTGAAGTAAATGGATCAGTGTCGCCTTTCTGGCCAGAAAACTGCACAACAGCAACACCTGATAGTTTGTACTGCAAGGCTTCCGGAAATTGGTATGTTTTTTATCCGTCATTGGAAGAAATTTCTGTCGTGTTAGTAATAGCCAATTGAGTATTTTTGTGAACAACACAAGACGCTGAAACCACATTATTCGTAATGATAGTGAACAAATTTTTTTAGAGCTTGGATTGTCAAATGAAAACTTTGCCGCCAATAGTAGCGGGGTTCAAAAGCGAACAGGATGGGTTCAATTCTGGAAAATTGACACCACAGACTACGCTAGTCGACTTTACCCGGAAAAACGTTTGTGCATTATCCATGTGATAGACGCCGCGCTCACCCACTCTTCGTTCTGAGGCTATCTGCAGTACTGGCACAGCACGCTCAATTGACAACTCCTATAATGATGAGTGAGCACAGTTCCTCGTCCATGGTTTCCGTATGCAAGAACCAGTGCTTTCGGACCTAATCGTAGCCATCACTCTTTTAATACAACCCAGTAAGTTTAGACTGAAAGCATGAAACACCTCAAGTGTATCAACTCTTCATTCGTAGGATGTGGACTGGAGTTTAATAGGTGACATTTATTTAACTCGTCAAGATTCTACGGTATACGCGTAGTTATTATTAGAACAAAAGCTGCGCAAAAAAGCATAACTTTAGTAGACAGTTACGCGTGAAATAAAAAAATGGGCCTATTCCTTACTGTTGCGGATATACTAATGATCTTTATAGCGTTCAAGAATCCAGCCAACGCTGTAGGCGCCAATAATAGACTCAGATCCAGCGAGCTGGCGATTCATGAGACATTATGCTAGGTAGAACCACATGCCATCAACTTCGCCGTAGTGAGTGATGGCCTTCGCATAGATGGCTATGTATGTAGCTCGATCACATTAGAATACAAACCTTCTGTTGGAGCACCTGATATACAGGTAGTATCTAATAAGTAGTTGATGTAGCGTGTTGAGCCGCCTTAAAGCTCTTATAACTATAAGGCAGGGTGTAGTTTGATTCGGTAATAGTCTTTTCGTTGAAAAAAAAAACCGTAATGTTCACATCCAAAGGTTTTAAGGCCGTATCAAGCACAACTTCCTCGTGTGAAATTTCGGTTATCATTACTTGCTGCCTCGCCAACTACTCAAACATGATATTTCAGTGTATCCACTCGGCACGGTGAGGTGGCACGGGTGCTGCGTGTTCTAGTACTGTGATAAGCTCAAAATGAGTCTCTGTGTGGGCAGATCCGTTCTAGATCCAACGGAGCAAGCCCCTGGAAGCTTTTGAAAGTTTGGTAGGGAAAAATCACTGCACGAGCACAAGGTCCACCATCAGATAAGATGTCTAGGAAAGTTAGCCTGCTTGGATGCAAACTTAAATGCCAGATGCACATCTTTGAGCTGAAAACCAGTATGACCTTCGCGAACTGGAGCATTCCACGCCACCTTTTCCTTAGATATTGACTCTCCCATAGTGGAGGCTGTAAAGCCTTTGATGACTGAAGCAATGCCAATTAAACTCTATGAAAATGGGCTGTTTGTAACCAAGTCTCGTATAATAAATAGATTTATCAGATTGAGAGAGGGAGAAAAGAACATGACCCTTTTTTCTCTTCCAGTTGTTCCTTGGATACCAATGCATTTTGCGGGAATTTTCGATATCTCTAGTGTACCTTTTCAGCAAACCCTAGTCAATAGTGGTGGATTTCATGACCGGTCTGTCAATTTTTAGTTGAGCGACGTCGGCTGTTGCAAAGAAAGATGGGAACGAATCCAAATGTGTCAAACAAAAGCGACTTGGGTTCGTATTACATATCGTACCATTGTTGGCGTTGATGTTGGGAGCACCGCCTAGAAAAAACCGCAAGACTCGAAGCACGAACATTCCCTTAATTGGTGTAGTTGGTATGATGCCAATTTTTCACTGTTCTGTTTTCCAATACAATAAAGTGAGCATTATGAATGATGCCACTAACGAATGAAGACTGTTAACACTGTGCACATATCACGACGTTTGATAGTACTCTATGCGGTATATATCTTCAAAAAGAGGAGAGGAACTCACGCGTCTTTTGTAGCTAAACTATCGGCTCCCTCGTGGGCTTTTGTAAACACATAGTGGAACTCTCCTTTTACGAACATACGACACTGTTCCACCAATCCGTTTTCACCCGTGATGAAGGTAACCAGAGCTGTAAATGGATCAACTGTCGTGTCGAGCACTCGAAAACGGAAAGAGTCAAAATGGTAATGATCCAGAAAGCCCTTGGAACCAATGTACTGGAACTCTAGAGCGACCTCACTCTGTTCATCATTTTTATCGCTCGTCTTCGTCTTGTTCACAAGTTTGAACGAAATCTCTCCGGCAACAGGATGGGTGTACTTGCCAGCAAAATCTGACAAGTCTCGTGTCGCAGGCTTATCCCTGATTTGGGGTGGGAACTCCCGCTCAAGATCAGCAAGGTCCTCGTCACCTCGTTCCTTGTAAATTCTCTTTGTGTCCGAAACCGCCTTCTCAAACAGCCAGTCGCAGGTTTTGGGTAGCTGAAGGACGTCGTCTGCAATGTAGTACGGAAGCCAGATAGGAAGCTGATTAACATTGTTGTTTGATAAATTGATAACTGCGAGGTCATCGTTTGGGAAGAACACCATGTTGGAGCGATAGCCAAAGATGGATCCACCTGTAGAATATTAGTGACAGAGGAGAATGAATGTAAGTAGCTAATAAATGACACACAATAGGGCACTTCATGAACTCGGCCAATATTTGCGTAAGGTAGAAGAAGAAGAATACTCAAGCCACATACTATGGTGAATGGTCAAATGTCCCTTGTAGTGGTCCATCATCAAGCACAAACCATAAGCGCCAATGCTAAATTCAGGTCCACGTGGCTTGCGCTCCATGATATTGTAAGCCGTGAGGAGCTGCTCGATAGTTTTCTCATCCAGCACTTGCTCCCCGCCTAGCTCTCCATTGTGCATGACCACCTTAGCCCAGTTTGCAAGCTCGATCACATTCGAATGCATGTCTCCCGCTGGGGCAGTCGTCATATAACTTGTGTCAAATTCGACTCGGTGTGTTTGTCCCTCCTGTGCAGCTTCAAAGTTCTTGCAAGAGTATGGCAAAGAAAAATTGGGATTTGTGGCCATGACCTTGTTCGAAAAGCCACTCTTTTTCATGCCAAGCGGGCGGAGGACGGTCTCAGTCACGAGCTCTTCATAAGGCTGACCAGCAATCATAGCAGCTATTTCGCCTGCCACTGCAATCATACCATTGCTATAAATCCACTCTGTTCGAAAAGGGGCTTGGAGCTCCACATGCTTCAGCGTCTTGATGAGATCGAGCCGGGATTCCGAGCGATGGTGCCAAGCCAAATCCAGTGAAGGAAGACACTAAAGAAATAAGTGATTACAAAAAGAGCAAAAGAGATTAGGATACAACAGCCAAGATGTGTCGAAAAACGTGAGAATATGTATACAAAGGATTACTCCCCGTGAGAAAAAAAATGTTACATACGGTACGATGAGAGAGAAGGTCAACAAACGTAATCTCAGAAGTTAAGTGATCATCTTTGAGCTTGAACTCTGGAAGATATTCGTGGACAGGTACGTCCCACTTAGCCTTGTTTTTAGCCACTAACTCTCCGATGGCAGCGGCCGTAAAACCTTTAGTAATAGATGCAATTGGCACAAGAGTCTTGATACGGTTGAACAAAAAAAAATGAGTAACAGTCAGTAATGCTGATAGATGCTTAGCTAATAAGAGAGAGAAGTACCCGATTTCTGGTATACCTCGGGGGTAAAGGTGTCGATATCATTTCTTTTGCCGAAACCTTTGGCATAAACAATCTCTCCTCTGTGAACAACAGCAACACTGGTTCCTTGTATGCCGAGGTTTTTACGAGCCTTGTCGATATCTTCGGTCCATTTGTCGAACATGTCCTTTGAGATTGCTGTGTGGGAAAACATGGTTGAAATACTAATGGAGGGAAACGCGTGGAAGATTTTTAATGCGAAGAAAGGGTGTTAAAAGTACATGTAGTTTATGATCTATATAATGTTTACAATGCAAGATGCTCCAAAAAGGAGCAGCAACAAGAGAGCCATCAGGACTTGACATCATCGGGCACGTTGTTGCTCTCGCGAGCCCTTTGCACTGCCTCACGGATGGCTTTCATCTCAGTGCAACTGCAGAAGCTTGAGCCATGACAGGCCTTGTGCGCTCATGGGTATGGGAGAATAGAGACTCTGTGTCCTCTAAGACGTGCTAATATCCATGGCATTTGAATGTCGATCCTTCTCGGATTTCTCATTTATCCAAGTTCCGTCGTTCCGATGGGTCTGTAGCGTACGGAGATTCGCCTGAGCAAATGGATCTTCACTAGCTGCTGCCTGGAGATACCACTTTTTAGCTTCGGAGGAGCTCTGTTCGACACCTTGTCCGAGGTCATACATGGTGCCAAGGTCGTTTTGAGCATGGACATTCCCTTCAATGGCAGCCTCATAATACCAATGAGCAGCATCATTATCGCTCTGAGCTGTGCCAACCCCGAAGTAGTACATGTCTCCCAGACAATGCTGGGCATGAGGGTGCCCTAGTTTCGCTGCTCTTTGGTACCAGTAGAACACCAACGAGTCGTTTTGCGGAAGAATGGTGCCTTCGCCATGCATTTCTGCTATAGCCACCTGGGCGTCAACGTTGTTGTTTTCAGCGTCGTGGTAGAGTTTGATCAAGTCTACCAGATCGTTCCTCTAGTATTGTAAGGGTAGTAGCGGAAGGGGGGTGTGTGCCAAAATTTAAATGGTTGGGACATTGTCCAAGGTGCCACCAAAAAGAACATTTCTATCAATTCTGTCGTACCATGTATATGCCCATTATTTCTGTGCAGGTTGACTTTCGTGAAATGAAAGATGAGGATGGAGAAATGAAGGGAGGTGTGATGAATGACATACACCAGCTAAGAGCATACCCATGACCAGCACTGCATCTATCGCGCAGTCGCACAGAGATGGATGGCTTCATCGTGCTTAGCCCACGCTTGTGAGCAAGATGCTGTACCCCTATTGACCTTTCGTGTTCGCAAAGGTAGAAAACGCACTAAGGTAATGGGGTCTCTCCGCCTGACTGGTTGCCACCAAACCATTCTCGTGTTCACTGTTGCCTATATCCCATGCTTGTTTAACAGCAGTACTGCAAGAGACATGGGTGTCCAACAGACACCCAATGTCCAGAAGAGGATCGCTGAGCGCACAGCAGTGTCCTCTTCTCATCACCCCAACCTTAAGCTTTGCCACCATCATCTGATCTCCCCATATTTTATCACACATCACAGATAACCATATCAGCATCGGAGCTAGCTGCTACCCAAACCCAGAGCTATACATGCTAGATATCATAGCCAACTTGGCTCTGCCTACCCTACAAACCATACCGAAAAGAGTACAAGGCAATGCTTTGTGAGATGGCATGGTCTTACACTCTCCCATGGACCCATTAAAGATGGACACACAAGTAGCCAGAGCTTTGTCATCTTGATCGGATAAAACGTTCCGCAAAGAAACAAATCCTTCCTCGGCTGGCACGCTGTTTCTCTTCACATGGTACGCGAGACATTTGCTCATACTTCGTTCCCTTGTTCTGCGTTCGAATGGTCTATCTGTTGCCTTCCCTCGACTCTTCCCATTTCTCTCGGCTGGTAATTCCTCATTGCACTCACATTCCACTACTTTCATTTGCATTCACTTCAACCATGAGCTTTTCCAGTATGCTTAATGTGCATAGTGAGAGGTAACCTTCACCCTCACCGCCCTCACCATGTCCCCATATCACATGTAGACAGCCCTATTTACAGGACTGTACTAACTGCTACCCTCTAAAATGCCCAAGCATAGAGTAACCGAAGGTAACGACCATGAGACATCCGACATGGAGGGCCAACCGGAGCCACCGCCCCCTTATGATGCTACCGAACCTTTGTTATCCACGGACCGTGACCCGTTGCTCGTTCAACCACCCGCCTTTGTCAACGTTTCCGCTTCTGAAGCGTCAGACACAACACCGCTTGCACGTCAAATGCACATGTATCCTTTGCAGTCCATCCTGCCAGGTCAAGAGGCGCCACAAACTAGAGATCAAAGTCAGGCTATGCCAGCCCGCGACAGTTCAGTCGCTCCTCCCTTAGCCAGTGGTACTCAGCCCCACCATCTCCAACATTTCCACGCATCGCAGATATCCAGTCAGTCTTCATCGACGCTGTCTTCTCCTCTTTCGTCTTCATCTCTTCACCCGTGGGCCGAAGGTATTCACGGCCCAATTCCGCTCTCACAGTCTGTCATCCCAGCACCACCACCGCGATTGCTCCATTTCCAGTCTCGGGAGCCAAGTCCTGTGCCCGAATGTCCTTTCCCGCTATGCCGAAAGCCTATCGCTTTAACCAAGACGCGTCTCGAGCGTGGTGTTGTCGTGTGGTTGATGTGTGGTATCTTGCTCTTGCTCAACACTTATTGGACCACGTATGCGCTAATGTCCCATTTCGCACCACCGAAGAAGCAACAGCAACAGCAGCAGCAGCAGTCGCCAAGCCTTGGATCGATCTTCTTGGACATTGGTCGTAGTATAATAGGTGGCGGTCAAAGAGGGTCATCAGCAGCACTATCGCAAACCAAACATCATATCCATCGTACCAATTCGGCACGTTGGGGTAACCAACCAACTGTTGCCACTGTCAGCATTTTGAAGGATCAAGAGCTCAGCACGCTACAGCTTGTTTTTCGATACCTATTTTCAGTTACATTAGCCATCATCCGGTGGTGGTTATGCTTACTTCCACTCCTGATTCGCCCCTTATTCGATACGGTCCATTCCTGCCCACATCCTCACCCTTATCCATATCCAGAACCACCGGCACCCACTTCGGAGAACGACCAACAGTCAAGCGACATGTCAGTAGGAGACCATGGCTCAGCCGCAGTTGCGGTTGGCGATTCAAGAGACCAGCTTCTACCATCAACGATATTACCATCATCTTCAAGCTCCTCATTACTAGGGCAACAAGCTGGATCATCTGCTCTTGAGCAAAGGAAACATCATTCAGAGCCCAGCATCGACGAATATGATGAAAAGAGACAACTGGAGCGTCTGCACAGCCATGATTGGGCACCTAAACATCAACCGTCTGCTCCGTTAGTACCTCATGCTTTGACCACAGGATATTGCGCGAGTGATCAATTATTTGACAGTCGTTCACAGGTTACTGGCGAGGATCATGTACAAGAGAGCACTGAGTCACCATCTTCACCACAACTGGCAGGACCAGTTTCAAGGGCGACAGGCAGGAGTTCGATCAAACATAGGAAGCAAAAGCAGCAGAAGGCATCCGGACCACCATCGCAGCAACACAATCCCAATGACGGCATTGTTAGTGCGTCAGATGAAGGGAGAAACGATAACCATTTCCACAAGAGCGAAAAACCATCCCTTCGACAGCGTTTACGCGAGCGACGGCATGCTAAGCGAGTACAACGAATGCAACGCAAGATGGCACAGGAACGTGAACGTGTGATCTGTATGTCGCAAGACATTGGACGTTATTCGCTACTCTACACCTTAGGGTCGTGGTGCAACCTGGGTACAACCTGGAAAAAGACCGTTCTGCAGCCAGGCAAAATTGTTGCAGATGAGGATTGAGATTTAATGAAAAAGGTTGCGAAAGCTATGGCACTAGCCGTTTATTGTATTTGTAATTTAAGAATGCAAAATTGTGTTTATACAAAATCGAACGATTTTTAGGAAAGAACAGGGTGGTTGTTTTTGTTGTACAAAAAACACGACGGAAAGATTATTATATGGGACAGCATACAAAAAAGAGACCAACATTGGAAACAAAAAAAAAGGCAAAGATGCGAATTGTGTTTTTTTTTCTTTTAAGAAAGGTGTTGATTTAAATGGCGACAAATGCTTCGCCGGCCGCTGGTTTCACAAATTTGATCTTCTGGAGCTGCATGTCGTCACCTGGACGCACATGGTACACAAACTCCTTTGGTCGGCGGCCGCCATTGGGTGTGGGCTCGCGTGAACCTGCTTGGCGTCGTTGAGAAGAATCTGAGTCGGGAGAGTTTGAGCCTCGGGTTTGGTCACCACCAGCTCCACTTCCGCGCACGTTGGAAGACGACATGAGAGACGAAGTCGACACATTAGCCGAAGACAATTGTCCAAGATCCACCATCGACCCATTTCGTGACGATGCAGCCGATCCACCTGCTTGAGCGCGCGCGCGACGTTGCTCCAATGATGCATGATCTTCCATAAACCTAATTGAAAAAGGGAGGTTCAAGAACGAATAGATAGAGTCAGCATCCCATATTACCTCTCTGTATTACCTTTTTATGTTTCTCGCCTCCTACATCAGCAACAAATTTTCAAGAGACTTACTTTGAGAGTTCCATCCATCCACCTCCAACTCGGACCATGACCTTACGGCTTCTCAAAATTCGGCAGTAGCAAACCTTTGGCTCAATCTCGCCAAAGACATAACGGCCATCTTCGTTTCCAGTACCAGATCCAAATGGAGAGCCGCTGCTGCCGCTGGTGTGTCCGACTTTGGCATTTGACCACCGTCCTTGACCACGGATCGTCTTGACGGGCTGTTCATTGCCACTGCTACCACCTGGACTGCTATGAAGCGATTGACAATCATGCTCATCCGCGCCTGGGACGCTCACTGCGCTGGCAAGAACACTCAGGTTTGATTCAGATCCATAATGACTGCCAACACCGCCTCCGCCACTACGCACAGAATCGACAGTTGCAGTCGACAGCGACGAGGACCGGCCCTCGACTCTAGCAGCTAGCTTTTGGACACGCATGCCCAATCCGCTTGCGTTGACGACCTTGGCCACCTCGACATCAAGCGCATTCGTAGGATCGGCTTCATATCGAGGATACTGCTGACGATTTTGGCGGGCAGCTGTGCCACGCGTCGGTGTTGAGGATGTGTATCCGGGAGCACTCAGTACCGACGACAAGGACGAACAAGAGTCGTTTTTGCGTGACATGAAGGTTCTGCTGGCATTGGTGCTGTTGCGTCGAGCCTCTGTTGCAAATGTTGGGGCCATGACGCTCAAACCTGGTGGCTGCGCAATTGTAAACTTTCGAACATGATCGGGCGGGAGGCCGACACTAGGAGCTGTGCCGGCACGGAGACGGCCACCAACTCGAGTCGTTGGTGCAGGCGATGAAGGTTGGCTGCTCCGACCTCCATGGCTGTCCGATGCAAGCGACAGTCGCGATGCACTAGTCGAGGCACGGGTCTGGCGGACACGGGGCCGCGCCTGAGGGCTCAATGAAGGCGATGCAGCGGATCTGCGGGCAGCTGATGGCGGCGATGAGACCGATGAACCTTGGGACTTGGTCTCAAGGAGTGTGGCGAGAGACTCCAGCTTGGCCAGCGCGCGTCGCTTGACCTTTTGCCAGTCCTCGACTGTGGAACCATACTTGTCATGCAAACGCCAATCATTGAGCTTGTCGGCCATAATCGAGACAGTGTCAAGCTGCACTTCAATATCGCCAATCCGAGCATGCAGGTCAGTGCTGAAGGATCGGTAGCTCTGCTCCCACTCTTCAAAGTCGACAGGGCTGAGTGATTGCAGGACAATCGTCGGCGAAGGTGATACCACTGCAGAAGGAGCCAGGACCGCAGTCGTGGAGGTGCGAGATTGAGGATGCTTGGATGAGGAAGGACTGGCGCGAGGTGTGGAAGGTGTGGTTGTTGTTGTACGCGTCCTCTTCGGTGTTTGCTTCGAGGGTTCATTTGTGTTACCTTGAGGGGCACTACCGCTCAGCAGTGTGGTGGATGTGATCCGGCTCTCTGAGGCAGGTTGCTCCATGAGCTTGTCTGCCATCGGAAGTACCTCAACCAAGTCATCCATCTTGACATGCACATCCTGCAAAACTTGCATGGCCTGCTGGACACGGAAAGATTCCTCGACCTCTTCCTTTTGGCGCTGGCAGGTTTCCATGAGGCGGTGCATCGACTCTGCAATCAGACTACGCTGCACTGTTACACCCACCATCCGTTCGCGTTTAAGTTCGCCTGAGGGATCCTCTTGATCAGCCTGCTCGCCTACGGCCAGCACAAGGTTATCAAACTTGTCGACCTTTGCCTGTAGAGTTGTGCGGATGTGTGACTCAATTTGTTCCAGCTTGCTTTGATGTTCATCCGTCTGCAGTTGCACCTTGGGATCAGCCAACATGCGCGACGGTGACGATGGAATCTCTCGGAACTGCTGGTCAAACAACTCTTGAAGCTGTCGTGACTCCTGGGCAATCTCGTCAAGGATCTCGTTGCCCAGACGAGCTAGGATCGCAGTCTTGTTCACTTGGAGGATGGACGAAGAGCTCTTGCGGACACGTTGACGACGCTGCTGTGGGCTTTCCATACCGCTGCTGCTTGCAACGGAGGTTAGTTCACCTGTTACCACGTCGTCTTCGTCGTCATTGCCGTCACCATGGTTGCTCTTTTGGGCAAAGCTGAGCGCCTTGGCCAAAAATTCCTCCTTCAACAGTTCCCAGTCTTCGCGTGTGCGCTTAGCACGTTCCTGTACAGTCTGTTGGAGAATATTTCGCATGGATCTGACCTGTGTCTTGTCCTGCTCTTGCTGGGTACCAGCGTCACCTGAAGGCAGCTCATCCTGGAAGTCTGCAGGGATGGATGCCTGAAGGAGGAAAAACTCGCTCGAAAGTTGGTCATAGTTTTGGATGGTAGTTCCAAACTGCTCCAGCTTTTCCTCCATGCTGCTCATGCGAAGCACCTCCTTGTCGCTGGCGCCGTCTTTGGCAGCCTTGGTATCGTCATCGTCCTCCTCGGGACGTGGAGAAGGGAGAGAGTTGGCTGACTGAAGTTGGATGAGTGAATCACGGCAAGCAGCAATCCACTGGCGAATATCCTCCGTTGCCTTGGCATGCGCGAAAAACTTGGCTGCCAATAGGGTTTCCATACAGTCGTGTTCAACAAGAGCCTCAAGATCATGAAGTGAGTCCTTGATACGTCGAATAGCATCCTGAACACTCTTGGATCCCTTGGTGCTCTCTTCGTCGTCGTCGTCGCCATTCTGGGAGACTTCATCCTCGGATGAATCAGAGCTGGCGCCACCGACAACGCCTTCAAGATGCAGGTCGGTGCTCATGCCAAGTTCCATCGCCGTGTTCTCCAGAGCGGGGAACTCGACTTCATGAAGGACGGACAACTGATACTTGGCGTCCGAACAAGCCTCATTTGCCTCCAGAATAGCCTTTTCCATCGACTCGCTATTGACAGAAAAGCAGCAGAGTCTCTCCAGAGCACCTCGACGCGCCTTAAGAAGACTTGCCTGGTGGCCAATCGTCGTCTCGATACGTACGAGATCCGCGTGGAACTTGGCATGGGCAGCAATCTCCTTGGAGGTCTCGTGGATCACGATCATCTGACCTTTGGCGGTTTCAATGTAGGATCTGGCATTAACGAGGCGATTCAAGATCCATCCGCGGTAGAAACCAAGAATTGACTGTGGGTCCAAGACGGAGTATCCTTCGCTGTCCTGACGGGTCTCAAGGGCATCGGCCTCCTGCTCAAGTTGGTCAAGTTGTCCCTCAATGTGGTCAATGAGTTGGTCAAGAGCGTCCTCCTCCTTTTTGTAAAGCTCCCAGTGCATCCACCGCATGGCCTCAATACGCTTCTCCATGACCTGGATACCATCGCGCTCCATCTGGGCAACCTTAAGGCTAAGTGCGATCCACTCCTGCAACTGGCGCATGATAGACTCGTGGAACTGAACTGCTTTAACTACAGACGACCAGGCACTGTTGACCTGATCTACTCCCTGAGCCCGTTCGTCAGCCTGCTCCTGGCTTGGGAACGCCGAAGCGATGGCCTCGAGTGCCTTTTGGTGCTCAGCAGCATGGTTGTCCAACTCGTTCTTGGCCCATGAGAGCAAACCTTGCAGGGATTCGACCTGCTTGGAGCGTTCGTCCTCTGAGCCATCAAAGCCATGCTGCAGTAAATCTTGGCTATGCTTGTTCCATTCCTGCTCCAGCTCCTGAGTGATCTTGTGCGACCAATCCTTCAAGTTGGACTTCATTGATTCCACGGCACGAAGCTCCTCTTCGCGCTGGCGGCGAAGGCGTCTTTCTTCACGGCGCCTTGCCAGCTCAAGGTCCTTGCGACGGCGCTCTTCAAGAGCGCTTGCAAAGACCGTTGACTGGGTTCCCAAAAGATCTAGTACCTGGCTAGTCTTGGCATCAAATGTCTCTAAATGATGAGCGATCTTCTGGTCCAGCTCTCGAAGCCGATCCTTGTTCTTTTCAATCTCGGCAACAAGCTCGGTGTCACTTAAGCTGTTAATGTCATTATCTTGCTGACCTTTATGTTCCTTTTGATTGGACACCTCGTCTGTTCCTGTTGAGTCTGTTGTTGTAGCTGTTGCTGCTGCTCCTGTAATGCTGGTTGTTGTGTTGGTGATTGCTGTTGTATTGTCGGTTTTTTCGAGAGTAATAGGGTGTTTAATATTAAGGGCTTCTAGTAGTTGTTCGTCGTCCACTTCTTCCTCATCTCCTGATGTGGAAGAATCCACCACGGCCTTTGCAATCTCCTCCTGGACGGTGGCCTTGTGGTTGCACATCTCCACTACTTCCTCGTGAGCTTTTTGACCTTGGCCTGAAAGCGACTCCAGCCTAGATTGCGGTAGACGAGTGAATGCGCGCACCAAAGGCGTGAGTTGGGTGACCGAAAGATTCGAGCGGGTCGTCGGCATCGAGGATGGCATTAACATATGGTCAGATGACGAAGTGGACATAGGGTAAGACGAGGAGGAGACATCAAGGGTTGGGTCAGCGTCCGTCGCGAGCGGCATAGAGGGAGTTCGGGAAAGAAGGGAAGATAAAAGAGCACAAGCACCAGCAGAGATGTCTTCGTTGTCATCAACGTTGTTATCGTCGCCTTCGTCACCATCATCATCTTCAACATCTTCAACATCATCAACGTCAATTTCATCGTCAACGCTCTTCTGGTCCACAGTAGAACTCTCGTCAAGGGCCTTTTGCAGCTGACTTTGAACAGTCTCCAGAGTCTCGTCCGCCCACTGCACCAGCCCCGCTACCCTGTCCAGGTCGGTCGCCTTGAGCACCAAAAGATCCTGTTGGCCCTGGAGCCGGTCTTGTCGCTCTTGTCGCGTCCGCAGCTGCACGAGTCGCTCAGTCTCCTCTGCGATGGCCTGCACCCGTTTTTCCCACGCTTGCACGTGTTCCCGGATGGACTCATTCGCTTTGGCAGACTCTGCTTTGGACTCTTTGCTCGAGTCATCACTTGGGTACTGCAGCGACCCAAGATCAACCTCAAGCTCGTGCGTCAGGGACCGGATGCGAGATACCATGTCCGCAAACGACAACAAACCTATGGGAGGATCATTAGGTACGATCTGAGTACCCAGCTCTCTTATATTCTTCTCTTCATCTTTTTCTTTTGCAGTCCACCAACAAAAAAAAGGAGATACATGGGAATGGAAGGCGAGTGTGTGGCGATAACAGGTGAAATGAATAACTCCATAAGGCTCTCCAATGCTTACGCCAATATTTCTGAAAAAGTGTCCACCATAAAGTAACTGAATGATCTCTCCTCAGATATTCTCATGTCCAGGAGCCATGGGCTGGGTTGTCGAAAAAAAGTACACCAGTACGGAATGAAGAAAGACAATGACGTGCGGGTGGGGAGGGTGAAAGATTGTATGCAGATAACCACGCTGAATCCATTTTTTTTGCAAAAAAACAGATGGGAAAAAACAAACTCACCTTTAGGCTTGCGGGGCTTCTTCTCCTTCTCAACATATTCATCACGGCCCTTGAACGATGCCGAGCTCTTCTGAAGGTCAACGCCGAGCTGCTCCAGTTCATCCAGACGGTCGGCCATATCTTCCAGAGTCTTGCGCTGAGTTACCACCTGGGCACTATAGCCAATCTTGGCTCGGAGATCCTCAAACTCATTGCCGAGGTTCTCCTGGCGCTGGTAGAACTCTTCAGGCGTGTCACGGCCAATGAGCGCCAGTGCCGCACAGAATTCGTTCCAGGCTCTATCGACCTTGGGGCGCGCCTGGCTCTCAAAGAGCTCGACCTCAGCCTCGAATCCCATGATGGCATTACCCAGCTGGTCAATATATCGACGAGCAGCGTCGCGCTCCTGAGTCGTGCGGTGGGTGCGGTAGGTCTTGAAAGTACGGATCGAGGCAGCGTCTGAGATGTCTTCTTCCCTGTTCTCGGCCTTCCAGCGAGCTTGATCGTTGGCGAAATCAAGCACGCGGCGTGCAAACTCCTTGAACCAGGTGCGAGCGCCCTCAATCTCCTTCTCCCAGCCTGCGCGGCGCTCAAGTGCTTGCAGCTGCAGGTGCTTGGAGCGAATTTCTGTCTCCAGGTCGCGGAACTTTGTATCAATGTTCTTCATCTGCCACTCAAGCTCATGCTGGAGATCCTTGGAGTGGATGGTAGCCTGCTGAAGTGCTCCATCGACACGAGCTTTGGTGGCCTGGAACTCGACCTTCTTGGAACGCACAAGCTTGCCTTCTTGTTCCATATCAGCCAGCAACACATCCAACTCATCGACGACGACCGACTCATCCACGTCAAAGACAACCATCGGCTTGTCGCCCTGAGCCGCCTTTTGCTGTTCCAATGCATAATCGGGCCATGTGGAAAACATTTGGCGGATTTGGTCGTGTACCGAGCGCACCTTTTGGTTCGAGCGGTTAATCCATTGTTCGTAGGTACCCAGCTCTTCCCGCAAGCCACGAAGACGATCCTGATACTTGAGCAACTCCATGAACGCTTCAAACAGCGAATCCAGTTTATCGTTCAAGGTTTGCGAAATCGCGCTTCGCCAGCGGACAATCGACTCCAAGCTGGACTTTGAGGATTGGGCCAATGGTGTATACGTGTCAGCGACCTTGTCGGAAGGCTTGGGCACCTTGACAATAGTAGCTCCTTCCTTTTCGAGATCCCTGATCTCCTTGCGGATAGCCTCCAAGCGCTTGATCGTCACACGCTCTGCCTCTCGCTCAGCCTGCAGCTCCGAAGCCATGCGGCGAAGGCCATCGTCCATAGAGTCGTACCGACGCAGGAACTCGGCCACACGACCTGCATGCTCAGCTGTGTTGGCAGCATGGGCGAGATGCTGCTCAAGCACAACAAAGCTGTTCTTGAACTCATACTGCTCGACTTCGAGATGCAGTGGGACTTGCTTCGGAGTCGATGGGTCTTCATCTGTACCAGGCGTAGGCACCAATGCGAGTTCGGCCAGTGATGAGTAGATGGCGAGAGCAACATCGTATCGGGCCTCCTTCTGCGCCTCTGCTCGGGAGTGCAAGCGCGCTACCTCCTCCTTCAGCTGCTGTGCCGCCCTGGCGTTCAACCCTGTGGAAAAGAACATCAATTCACATTGGGTTAGTAAAAGAATGAAAAATCCTCTGTTGCTTCTTTTCGTTTCTTTTCCTTTTTCGCTCAAGTTACCTGAAGTGTCATGGTCGGTATTGGAGGAGCTGATGAGGTTGGTATACTTTTGCATGACATCTATTTTGGAAAACATTGAGAATAAGGCAAAGACAGTCAGTCTCCACATTCACAAGTGACAGGCAATAGCCAATGCAACACCATTACACCCCGATTCAGAGGTTTAGCATAAAGAGAACAAAAAATAGACATACTTTGACAAGCCTGAGTGAGCTCTTCGATCTCAGCCTTCGATTCCTCGACTTGCTGCGACCACACGAGACGCTGGCCAATGATCTCAAGCTGGAATGCCTCCTTCTCAACAAGTTCTTTGAGCAGCTTCACATGTGCCTTGAGCTTCTTGCGCCTGGCCTCAGCCTCTCGGAACCGCTCGGCGGCCGCCGGGTCCATGGCGTCCAGACCACCAGACTGTTCGACGGTCAGCCGGATGCTCTTGTACATGGTTGACAAGTCGGCCATACGCTTCTCCTTAAAGTCCTCCAAGCTCTCGGCCGTAGCCTTGTTGGCATCCTCCGTCTCGTGCAAGATGTCTTCGCTGCGCTTCCAGTGCTCGTCGCCGTCGGCAAGGCCGTCGAGGGCAGCAATGCCACGCTTGACAATCTCCTGCTCGGTCTCGTTCAGGATCGTCTCCAGGGTGGTAGCACGGTCTCCAAACTCGTCCAACGTCAGGTTCCACTGTTGCTTAAATTCCATGCCAGAACGCAGACGGGACTGGGACTCCTTGATCGTCTGCTGTGAGGATTTGATCGCCTTGAACAAGGTCGTGCACGATGGATCCTGCGAAAGGTAACGGTAGACCAGCTCCTGCTCAATGTCAACCAACCGGTTGTCAAGATCGTTGGATCGTTCGGCATACACGCCCAAGCTCTTGTCATCCCGGCTGCTTGGTGGCTGTTCCTCCTCAGACTTGAGCTCCTGCTCAAGGTCCATAAAGTTCTGGTGCAGGGTCTTCAGCAACCCAGCCACGCGCTGACAGTCTTCGACGGTGCGGACATCACGCTCGCGGTCCGAGACGAAGACGCGAACATCTTCGAAAAGGGTCTTCACGCCATCGAGCTTGCTCTGAACAATGGCTGGGTCCTGGCGCGATCCTGATGTGGCGCTGACGAGTGCCTTGAGAGATGTGCCCGTCTCTTGGTGCTGAGCATACTGGCTTGCCTCAAAGGCATCAAGACCCTGTCTGACACGGGCAACCAGAGCCTTAAACTCGTCGAATTTGGAGTGGTCTTCCTGTGCGAACCCAGTCATGGCAACACGATCATATACCTGCGCTCTAAAGTCACGGAGCGCAGCTTGGCAGGCCAGTGTCATTTCCAAAAATGTCTTCATCTGACGGTCGCCCTGGATGATAAGCTGCTTTTGCGCAAAGCAAACTCGAAGATCCTTCACGACACGGGTGAGGCCTGAGTGTCGGATTTGGACAGACTCCCAAATGTATGGCTTGTCATCATCTGTTCCGGTGGTGTCGTCTTTGTTGTTGTTGTTGTCATCACCAGCAACGTCGTCCTGCTGCTCCTGTTGTTCTTGCTGCGGTTGTTGCTGCTGCTCCTGCTTCTCAAACTCGTCCTGCAAGCTGTGAAGCCTCTTCTCAACAGCAACCACTGTAGCCTCGATGGTGTCGTCTGGTTGTCGCATTTCCCAGTTTTGGATGGTGGTGTATGATGACTCTACACCGGTTAATACTTCGCGGGCGCCAAAGAGGTAGTCCAAAACGCGGTGCGAATACTTGCAGTGGCTTGCCTCGATAGGCAACAGGTTCTCGACCTTCTCGAGGTTCTTTTCAACGGTGGACATCATCTCTGCCACTGTCGTCTTGGTCTCCTCGGCGGTGACATCGTGTGTCTCATCCACAGCTTTGTTGATTGCCTCTGCCTGTTCCTTTAATTTAGCAAATCCACTGGTGCGGAAGGTCCGAACGTCGCCTTGTTCTTCCTTCAAATCATTCTCGAGCTCCTGGGTCTCGGAGCGCAAGAACTCGAGGTTGTCGTCGAGCGTTTGATTGCGGTTGAGGAAGCCTTCGACAGTGTCAGCACCATTCCAGACATCGTTTGAAACAAAGGTAGGCTTCTCGAGATTGGCAAGCCATTCGACACTCTCGCCTATCCATGCCTCTGAAGGTACGTACGAGTTGAGGAAGGAGCGGAAGAGGCGGTCGTTGGCCAGGTTCTGTTGTGCCTTCTCAATGGTGGCGTTTAGATGTGGTAACCGCACAGTGGTCAGCTCATTGTTGAGAGCTGTGAGGTGTTCTGGGGCTGTGTGGTGGTGCACCTTGGGATCCATGAGCGACGTCAAAAAGTCGACATAGGTCTTGAGCAAAAAGCTGATGGATGACAGATTGACCTCTTGCTGCTCCAAGACAGCATTCTGGGCACGCTCATACGGTGTCTCGGCAGAACGCTTCTCAGCAAAGGCATCGAGCTGTGTCTCAAACTTGAGGATTTCGCCATTCACGCGAGTGATTTCCTGTGAACAGTCGATAATCCACTTGATCTCCTCACAGACTTCCTTGCAGTCTACTGTCTTGTCCGTCAACTCTGTCCACAAAGTCTCGAGTTCCCACCACTTTTTGTCCATGTCGGTGACTTGCTCTGGTGTCAGGTCTGGATCCTCAAACTCCAGCAGTTCCTCGCGAACGTCGTGCAAATGGGACATGACGTGCTCCTTGAGCGCCAGCGCTTCTTCACGTTCCTTGAGGGCTTCTGCAAGTGGATCAAGATCCTTGCCTCGCTCCAGTGGTGAGGACCTGTCTGGTGCCGTAGGAAAGTCGGCAATCTGGGCGCGAACCCACTCTGTCAACTCCTGAATACCCTGGTGATACTCTGCCAACTTCTGATCAAGCTCCTGCTGGCGACGCTCCAGCTCCTCGGGGTCCAGCGTTTCTCGCTGCTGTGTCGACCGGTCTGTTGCTGCTCCCATGCCAGCAACGAATTCGTCGTCCTCATGGTCAGACTCTGAGACAACTGAGCTCACTGTACCAGGAGAAAGGGGTGTATTCCGTGAGGGAGACTTGGCCTGCAACAACGCCATTGCCTCACGCTCGCGCTGCTCTCGCCGCAGTTGGCGTTGTAACCGTTTCTCTTCTTCTTCTTCTTTCCGCTTTCTTCGTGCCTCTTCTTCTTCACGAGCACGTTCTGCGGCACGGATGGACCAGCCTTCGATTTCCATGCGGCGGAGTCGGATACGCTCGAGTTCTTCTTCTTCCTCGCGCTTTCGCCGTTCTTCCTCCTCCAGCTGTCGCCGCCGGGCAGCTTCTTCGTCCTCGCCAGCGAGGGCGAGTCGCTCGTTCTTGGCGGCCACGCGCATTTCTCGTTGCTGTTCTGCTTCCTGGGGATCTTGCTCGAGCTGGTGCTTGGACATGACAATATAGTACTCGGCCACATAGGTCATGATGGATCGTTCGTCGGGCGTTTCCACATCTGCCAGATCCTCAGAGTCGATCAGCCGAGGCACACTCATTTTCTCATAGGCAATGCGGAAGGCCTCGTTCAATATCCTGTGCCAGTCGTCTCGTGTCTCATGCGAAGATGGAATGATAAAGGTGTAGAATTCGGGGATAGCGTTGGGGTCATGTCGGTGAATGAGCGCCGCAAAAGCCACTCCTGTCCGCCATGAACGGTGGAAATCCTGTACTGCTGGCACAATATCGGAATAGTCCTCCAACTGCTTGCGTACCCACCGCAGTAAAGCTTGTTTGGCATCGACTTGATTTGACGAGCCTGCCTTCTTCTTGCCCTCTCCATCCTAAAACCGATATCATATAGCAAAAATAGGGGAAGGATGGGGGGAAGAGACAAAATGGCATAGGCAATATGGGGTAGGATAGAAAGTGCAAAGTGGTTAATAAAACAATTTGAGCTCTTGTTCAACAGAGTAAAACCACACCAACACCACCAACTTTGTCTTTCCGGCTAATGGCCTGAATTTCAGCTCAACTCGCACAGTTCTCCCAACATTCGCTCTCTTTCCCTCTCCTCTTACTCCATCGCATCTCACGTTATATATAGTTCTTCAGTAAAACCAAGTTGAACACAGCCTTTTATGCTTGGACAAAAAAAACAACGGTGGGCCATTCGCACATGATAATACTTGCGCATAATTGCGTGTGACTATGCACGACACTCTCAAAGTAGATGGGTAGATGGTACCCAGTCCAAAGAAAGAGATGGCACCTTCCCCTCTTCTCCCCTCCCCCAACAACAACAACTACTACAGCAACAACTTGTAAAAGACAAAAAAAAACTGCATGCGCATGTGCAAGTTGTGTTGTGTGTTGGATCTTTTTGTCCTGTCTGACCTCACTTTCCCGTGCGTTTTCCTCCATCGCGCTTTTTTTTTCTTCCCTCCCCTTCTTCTTTTTTTGCCCGCATCCGTTGGATAACAAGATAACAAGATGCTAATGGGCGTTGGGGGCAGAAGAGAGAAAGAGAGGGGGGGAGAATACCAAAAACAAAGGATATAACAACAACAACAACACACTTACCATCAAAAGGTCTTCTACCAGTGCAGGGTCCTGCTCTGCAATGGAGGCAGCAACCTGCTGCATATGGAAGCGATAGATGATAATCCAGATAAGGCCAAGTGTCAGCTTCATGTTGCCGTCGACAATGTCCTCGTTGGCGATGGAACGATCCCAGTTGTCAGTCTTCTTTTCTAAAAAGCCCAAGGCCTTGGCGACATTGGCCATCTGATGAATACGCATGTTGCCTCTCTCGGGTTTAAGAGGTTCGTTCGAAACAATTTCCAGCAGGTAAATCAATCGCTTGCCGTCTCTGAGGTCCTTCTCTATCGAGACCATCGGTGTTACAGCTGGATTCTTTGCTAGCTGGACATTCACCCATCGCATAAAAGCACGTTTTTGGGTGTCAGTGTATGAGGCGGCGGCGGCTGTGGTCATCATTGTCTGGCGCATCATATCGTCGCCAGACGCATCTAGATGGTGTGAAAGTGATCCAACAGTGCCTGTACCTCCTGCTGACCCTGTATTTAAGCCAGAGAGCGAGCTGCTTCCAACCGGTCCATTGCCGGCCGATTGCAGGCGCTTGCTCTTGAGGAGCCAAGACATTCGGCTACTGTAATGTTGATAATATGTATAGGGTCGAGAAGGATGGGCTGGGCTATTCTTGGAGGGCGGCTCTCACTACTGAGTACGGAGAACAAAAAAAAGGATAATCGTTTCTGTTACGAATGCCCGTGTTGCCAGAGAGAGAGAAAAAAGTAGAAAGAAAAAATGAAGTAAAAAAAAAAGGCTGTGTTAGCCACGAAGGGTGTTTGAGGAAACAGAAAGCAAAAAAGAACGAAAAGAAAAAAAGAATATCTGGAATAGAAGCAAAGAAAGAAAAAAAAAAGTCGAGGGAAGGGGGAAGGGCAGTGACCACATCATGTCAGAACTTTGCTGCTGTTATCATTTCCATGCTTCTTTTTTTTTCTTTCTGTCCTTCTTTATGACTTTTGCTCTTTGTTTGCTCCTTCCTGCCGGGTTGACATGCCCCATGCACGCACGCTCGATCATTTATATCCGTTTTGCTACTGCTCACTCACGGAATTGAAGATTGACCACAGGCTTTTTTCCCCCTGCTGAGCTTGCAGAGATATAGGAATAAATAAAAGGAAATCGTTTTTGTTGTTGTTGTTGATGTCGTTGTTGTTATTGTAATGTTGGTGGTGGTTGATATTTTGTTGCTGATTGGAGTTGGACGAGTTGATATTATTCAAAGGACCGGAACCGTGATAAAGTGATTTTAAAAAAGATCGCGCCTCCAACGCTCTGTCTCACATTCATTTGGTTGATAAATCATTTTAAGAGAAAGGGGTGGGGGGGAAAAGGAAAGGGGCGCTCGGAGAGTTGGGTGCAAGTTGGAATCAATATGACAGACATATAACCTGCCTTTGAGAGATGTTGTAACGCGCTTCTTCTTTTCTGATTAACAAAGTCGGGTTTGAATGTGATGATGACTAACAGTGGATGAATCTGTGCATCTGATGAAGCGGGAAGAAGGAAGGGTGTGGTGGTCCTGCCCCCACGAGCACACGGAGAAAAATATGAAAATTAGAGGAAGGGGTAGAAGGAGGGGGAGGAAGGTGGAAAGGGGAATGAGAGAAGGGGGGGAGCGAAATGGTGGAGTGGTGCAGGGTGAGGTAAAAAAAAAGGACCAAAGAACCCAAGAGGCGGATACAAGTGAGTGTTAAGGGAGGTGCGTGTATGATGTGAGCAAGAGCAAAAAAGAAATAAAACGGAAAAGTCTGCGTGTGTGAGAGGAAGGGAGTGAAAAAAAGACGGGGCTACAGCGTGTGTGAGAGGTTGTTGGGCTTCGCTGCTGCAAGGAGGTTTTTTCGTTCGTTCGTGTAATGCTCTCTCTACCTATCTATTTCTCAGGTCTGTCGGTCAGAATGTACCTGCTGCTGATGGAGCTGTGTAATGAATGATGTGAGAGTAGGATGATGACTCAATCTGTCTGGTGTTCAAAGAAGAAATGGGGAAAGAAAAAAGAAGTGGAAGACAACCGCGTCGCAGATGTTTGTGCGTGTGGGTAATCATACATTTCACTTCCCCTCCGTCCCCCGTTTTTTTGGTCTCCTCCACCTATTCGGGTCAAGCTTTTGCAACAGATAATTTGCTAATAATAAACATTGTTATTTAAACACTAATTAACACTCTATATGCACGCGATCCTGGGATCCAGGAGACAAGGATTGAGAGCAGAGCAAAGAGAGCAAGACACACAAAAGAGTGTGAGAGCCATCGGCATTCGCTTCATTCCTCGAGGGGAAGAAAAGGAGAGTCCTATTGTGTCACCAGTGGACCCAAACATCAGGCTACATGCACAGATCGGGCAAGGGAAAAGCTAGCATTGTGTTATGAACAATGAAACAAAAACGCTATCATAGGACTTTTGGCTGCAGCATCCTTATGCCACACTGTCACATAGCTATGCAGGAGGCACGGATGACCGTATGATCTACAACGCATCACTTCACGGCAGATTAACGTGGTGTCTCATGAGTTTGCTTCCGGTACAGATCCAGCATCTTCCCGCTCAAGGTCCTCGACTGCTGTCCAATTGATCAATTTCGATCGTGGACGAGTGGGTGTCGTAATAGATATGTCTTTTTCGTTTGTATTCTCTATAGCTCCAGTAGGTTGCATGTAGCTTGAAGCACCACTTCCAGACACTTTTGCTTGAGCCACATTCCTACGCTTCACATGGCCAGCATCAGCATCCACTTTAGGCGCCGCCCGCTTGTATGCCACCTTATTGCTTTCCTTCATGCGCCTCTGCATCTCATATTCGTCATACATAGGTTGAAGCACTCTCCGAGCAGCTTCAACCTCCTTTGGCGGCCGGAGATAGCGAGTGACCTCGTCATTGCTCATATCCTTCTCCGACAGTTCGGACGAGTTTAACTCTTCTTCCGATCGCACGACCTGATCTGAACGCGGCTTGTTGATTTGTCCAACCCAATACTCGAGTGTTGAGTCTGGTGCCTCTTCCAACTCGGCGGGTGTTTTGTACTCGGCTGCAAGAAGTTGCATCATCCACTGAGTTCGAAGCGCAGATAGTTGTTCCTTGGCAGATGACAGTTTCTCATTTCCCGTAATAGCCATGGTGGAAGGTAACAATGCAGAATTCGTCGACGTTGGTGTCGAGCTCGACGATACATTAAGTGATAACTGCTGCTGAGCCTCTTGAAGTTGACGAGCACGTGCAGCTCGACTCTTTTGCGCCCTGACAAACGACGGCGGGTATTGTCCATCACTAGCCTTTTGGTCATCACTAGCCTTTTGGTCATCACTTCCTTGTCTGTGATTGAGATTGTCAATAGAACTTGACACTGGCATAGTCGCCTTCGCAGGCTGTACTACGCTCATCCATTTGTCCGAGTTGTCGTCATCCAAATTAGAGCCGTTACTTCCAGTAGTCGCAGTTGGATATTTGAAAGCATGGACCATCTCACGAAGGTGATCATTTGTAGGCTCCCAGTACGCTAAGGCCTGTTCAGCAAAGTAGGCAAACTTGTCGTGATGCTTCATAAGGCGTGCACTACGAGTCAACAATGGGTTTTGTGAGGCAATATTCTGTAGAGCATTCCTGAGTTCAGCTCGCCTACGCCAGGCCGTTCGTATATTGGCATAGAAGAAGTCGGACATGACATTCCAAAAGGTTTCATCCACCTTGGCAGCCTTCAGCTCGATTTGGACGGCTGTCGCAACACATGCGGCGACCATTGCCTCTGGCGTGCGTGAATCACCCTGGGCGGAGTCGAGAACGAGCGCCATGCATTTGGCCGCCAAGAACATGATTTGGCGCAGCTTCCCAATTTTGACCGCATCCTCCATACCTACGCCTAAGACCGTTTGATAGGCCGGTGGTAGACGTTCCAGTTCAACTTTTCTAGAATCATTCCTGTGGCCAATCAGTAGCAGACGATCGAGCATGAACCATGGATCTGTCTCTGTCCTAAAACATGGATGGTCGGTTGTGATGGTGTTACTGTCGAGGAGCGCCTTGGTTGCCTTTCTGTAAACCTGTCCAACCTTCATTGGTTCCATGTTGGCGTTACTGGCTATCTTTGAGATTGAGAAACCGCAATGGCGCTCTTTGGATACCAAAAAGAGGCAAGCGATGGCAAGCTGGTCACAGAGATGACCAAATTTCCAACCCAGAGTCTCCTTGGCGTGCTTGAAGAAGAAGAAGGCTCGCTCAGTATCGCCATCACGCCCGACTGTCATGCCTAGCGCGCGAGCCACAGTGTCCAAGAGTCGCCGGATGTCGAGGAAACGCTGGCGGTAACGTTTCATGGCTTGGAGCTTTTTATCATGAGCCACATAGCGCCTTGTACCAAACTGCGCTAGCATGGTGGTTTGCTCGTTGGCTAAGTCGGATATGTCAAAGAGCGCATTGTAGCCTGTGTCCTCGTCCTCGTCTCCGACCAGCAGGAGCTGGTCCTTGACGTACCCACATGCAGAACATACAAGGCCGCATTCATCGTTGGGGATCAACCGCCTGTCTTTACAAAGAGGGCATACCCCTGCAAAAAGATCGTCGGCTGAATGAGGGGCAGCATCTTTCATTTCGGGGACATTGAGGCCAGGAATGTTGGAAGAATGAACGTTGGAAGATGTGCATGATGGAAGTGAACTCCAGTTTAAGTGTGACTACTGGTATTCGACACATCAGGTCCCTCTCCAGCCACCCTTCAAGGAAAAGGAGTGGGAAAAGAAACTAGCCGTGAGGACACCCACTCTTATTGCATGTTTACGCCTGTTCTTCATCCTTGGGGACTAGACCAACAGGTTGCTGCTGGCAGGGGTGAGCCGAGAACATGGGCAGCCAAATTGGTGACCCAGGAAATAGTCAAGTGAACACAGAAACAAACAATCCACAACACGTGTTGGCCGATCATTCCTCTCGCCAGGATAGACCACACGAAGGGTGAGAAAAAAAAAGGAGAGGAATAAACTGAGGGCTGCCGCCTCAGATTTCGACTGAACATTCCACTCCTACTATTACCCTAGACATTTCTTTTGGCTTTGCTGCTGTTGACTCTTTGTCGTTCGAAAGTGACCAAGTGACATCGAAATTAAGGGAAAGCTTCTTTCTTCGGTTTCGGACATTGAATGGGAAACGAGTTCATTTTTTTTGGTGTGTGTGTATGTGTTTGACTTGAATGAATGAGAATACTTCTACGCCCCCCAAAAATAAGTTCCTTTCCAGACTCTTCTTTCCATATTGCGCAACCCCTGACAGTTTGAAGGAATAGGAAAGAAGTAGAGGCTACTAGCTGTAAGCATAGCAAGAAACAACCCATGCAAGGAGAATTAAGTGATAACCACATTTTGGATGCTACCCGTTTAGCAGTCTTATGTCAGTTAGTACCACTATACATGAAGGGAAAGGATGGAAACGAGGAGCAGACCGACCTCATGGGACTCTGACGACGATGACCACAGCGACGACAAGGTTCACCCACGCACGTCCTTCAGGGCATCCAAAATGGGAACGTTACACAACAGAAAGGAGTCAGAGCTTGTTTGCGATTTTTTAGAATATAAGGAGGGCTATTGTTTCAATTCAGTCCGAGTCAAGTTGCGCGATCGAAGATCCGTATCCTCCACAACAAAATCACACACCGCCCTTCCAGACAATTGCAAGCCTTCCATGAATGTAGCAAAAGGGCTGCGACATCTACTGAAGGCGACATCTGAGACCCTCGTCAGGGCAACATCCGACATTCCTTTTCGCCCAACAGTCAAGTATGTACTACTCGCCATGTTTTTTTATTTCGTTTGGCGGGCAGATCAGATTGAGACTCCACTCGCATCATTAAACCCCATCCGTTCAGTGCAAAGATATATAAGCACCAGCTCCGTCCGCCTTTCGCTCGACTCTTTTTAATTCCAGTAGTTCTCAGCATTGCATTGCGCCTACCGCTTCTACCCTATTCCCCCCCCCTTCCTGCCCACCTCCCCCACTCGCACCCTGATCCTTTTCACAAACCCCGGTAAATTATAGTCTCACTCACATATACCCTTGCGCATGATGGCTAAGCGGCTCTCCTTCACACCTCCGCTTAAGGTTGTCCAGTGGACATCCCTGGTACTTGGCATTATTGTAATGGCCTTGTCAGGGTCCCTTTTCAGCTTTGCATCGTTTGGCACGGATCTCAAAGCCCGCTTTGGCTTCTCGTCCAGTGACATCAACCTCCTGGCTTCCATTGGTGACACAGCCATGTACGTTGGCTTCCTGATCGTCGGTCCCATCTACGACCACCGAGGAGAGCGATGGACCATGATCACAGCAACCGTCCTGACATTCCTTGGCTACGGTGGCATCTACCTTGCTTATGCCAAATCCTGGGGAGGTCTTCCTTTCCTCATGGTCCTTTACTGTCTCTCTGGTATTGCTTCCACAGCTGGGTAAGTCGACAAAAAAATCACATATCATGAAGAAAATGGACACAGCTTGCCCGACATTGGTTCCATGTATATCTGAGTGTACCTTTGAATGTCTTATCCACCCCCGCCGTTCTAACCATATCTTTACTTTATTTATTCATACTCAGATACCTTGCTGCTCTGGCTGCCAATATGGCCAACTTTCCAGCAACACAGTCTGGTACCGTCTCCGGAGTGCTGTTGGCGTTCTTTGGTCTCTCAGCCACGTTGTTTTCACAAATCAAAACACACCTCTTCTCTGGACATGATGAGCTGGAGAACGATCCGGAGGCTGCTCGCAAGGGCACTGTCGCCACCCAGAACTATCTGCTATTCTTGATGATCATTACCACTGCAGTGTATGCGATTGGCGCCGTCTTCATGGTCAAAATCAAGCGTACTCCGACACAGGAAGACACTACGGAAACTGAAAAGAGTCCCTCGGCTTCCTCGATCGAGACGAAGGATGGCCTTCAATCTCCACCTGCTCTGTCGCGCAGCTCAACTTTTACGCCTTCGACCCGCAACGGTATTACCGGCAGACCCGAATGGACACAGTCATCCTCAACCCTCGACCGCGACGCTGCGGCTACAACGGCTGATGGTAGTGCAACCCCTCACCATATTCCCGGTGATGGTCTCCTTGGAGATGCTGCTGTGACCACCCCTGCACCTGTTGTAACACACACGGCCAAGCAAGTGTGGTTCAATCCTTATCTGGTTCAAGAGGAGATGCGGCCCAAACAGTTGCTGGTGGAAGCATCGTTCTGGTTCTTTGTCATCGCTCAGGTCTCGCAGCAAGGTTTCTCGTACATTAACAACATTGACTCGATCGTCCACGCCATCCTCGACCCCTTTGATCCCAACACGCCTGCTCGCGTCGTCTCTCTGACGGGTCTGAACGTCACATTCATCTCGATTGGTAACTGCTTGGGTCGTCTCTTGTCAGGCATCGTGTCCGACTGGGTCATCCAACGCTACCGTGTCTCGCGCTCTGTTTTCTTCCTTGTCTCAGAGGCCCTGATTCTTCCTCCTTTGCTCATCATGGGCTTCAGCCAGGGTGGTGTCGGCTTGGCTGCGCTGTACATTTGCTCGTGGTTGATTGGTGCCACCTATGGCGCCACCGGTGCTCTTTTTGCCTCTATGACACGCGACTTCTTTGGTGATCGCTACTATGGCACCAACTGCGGTATGGTCATGGTCCTTAATGGCGCCAACCCTTTTATCGCTAACGCCATTTATGGTACTTTCTATGATCGCGCCGTCAAGAACATGCCTACAGACATTCCTCACGATGGCCCTGGAATGTGTGTGGGCACAAGCTGCTACGATACCTCGTTCCGCATTGCTTCGCTGGTACAGCTTGTCTGTGTCGCCTCGGCCGCCATGCTCTTCTGGGCCCGTATTCGCAAGGGCAAGAAGGTTCTTCGCGAAAAGGAAGCTGAGGAGCAACAAGGAGCTGCAGTTGCTGCGTAATTACGAAGAAAAACCATGCTGGTTTCTTCATTCTTTTCCCTTGGAGCATAATCCCTATACCCTTATTCCTTATATTTTTTCCTTCCAATCATTTAGTTTTGCATCATAGACTCCATAATAAAATAGCATATGTAATAGAAGAAAGAACATTGTCTATTTGAATGAGATGAAAGTGATGAAGGAATAATGCTATCTTTGAGATATCCTGGCCAACACAGCTCCTTGACTTTTTTGCTCTGTATTAGGCCTGGTCCTCGGTATACTGACGGAGACGCGTCACCTGGGCCTGGCTCTCCGCCAACTCCTGCTCGAGCTCCTTGATGCGTTCCTCAAGCTTCTTAATCTTCAAACTGTCCTGTTCGTTCACCTCGATAGCCACAGTGCCTGTGAGCTTGATGACACGCCAGAGACGGAAGACGATCAAGAGCGAACCAAGTTCTCTGGCCTCGACATTCTTCAGGAAGACTTCCAGGAAGAACGAGAGGGTGATGATGATGGCATCGGCCAAGTGCAGCATACCAAGGCGAGTGCCCTTCCAAAAGTACTTGGGGCCAAAGGTGAACAGTTTGAGCAGGATTTCAGCCATAAAGATGCTCACGATAGCCAATGAGATATGTTCGAACAGCTCGAGATACCACACCTCTTCATTCGTCTCATCGAGATGGAGGAGTGAAGCTCCAATTTGAAGCATGACCAACAGAATATCGACAATAGTCAGAGCCACAATCACCATGTGAGCGCGCTTTGACTCGAGAATCTCGGCCAGCCGATGGCGCAGGCCAGGGCAGCACGAATCGGCATCGTCATGAATGAGTCCAGATGGATCTTGATCCCGATGCACAAGAGTCGTAGCCTCTGCCTCGCCTTCTGAGGTTGGAATTGAACCATATGTGTGTTGGGACATGATACGAGACGATTTGCCGTGCCAAAGGTTTATCTTGGTGCGATGCTGGGGATGAACTGTGGAATCTGGGAGTGGACACGACGTTGACCGTAGCAATCCCGGGCGTAATGTGAGGCTAGAATGGAGAGGATGGGTCTTCTCCCGTGATGCCTCTGTAACCTTTTCTGTGTCCACGCCCTCGCCATTGGTCTTCAGCTGATTTGGGACACTTGAGAGCCTCGAAGGAAACTGCACAGAGGGGGACTCTGCCATTGAAAAAAATATTGTCCGCTTGTTGTACAGGGGGAAAAAATGATGCAGATGGAGTGTTCGCTGGGAAGGCAGTCAGTCCTGCGAGCGCATTTCTCTCAACTCCGTAGACGTTCATATACTAACTTGCCGTGCGCACGGTGCAGTGAGACACCCTTTGTATCATCATGTCACTCTTTGTGGTTTTTCAACTGTTAGCTGTGGGCTTTGTTCGCTTGTTTAGGCAACCACTTTTGCATCACGCGGGTCATTCTCAGGTGATAAGCGTTAAGAGAAGAGAAATAAAAATGACATACAAGACATCTTGGACCCTCAGTTATTTTAAAGTCGCTCAGCCCGAAACGACATTATACCGTAATGGACATCGCATCGAGGATGTCTACGATAGAATGGACAACCAGCGCGCAAAAGACTTCATTTTTCTTGTGATATACGCGACCATTCATGATGCCTAGCCACAGTGGTCCACAGTAAAGCTTCAACCACTAGAACCTTGTCCTGTGCAAAGTTAAAATGTTAAGGTGTCATGTCGCACTATAGATCATCAGCCACTGGTGACATGGCGTAACTATGACCTACTGCCCCGATTTCATTTCAGAAATCCTGAGTATTGCGAGAGGATCTGGAAATTTCTCCAACCCTATGTATCTTGAGAGAAGCTTCTGCGTAGTGCCGCATCTCAGAGCATGTATTACATTGCAGTGATAGGTCGAGTCGCGTGAGACCCACTACTGACTTTGTAGGCAACGGAACATAAAACCTCAACAATCCCACACTGCGTCCACCGCACCATGACATTTCCATATAAATCATACGTGCTCTATGTGTTCATCAGTAATGAATGTAGGCCAAAGTGAAGGGACCGACCTCCAGGCCTATCTACTTATACTGGTCACCCTAGTTAAACGTTATCCCCTAGTCTACTCATGCTTTGAACAAAAGAAATGATGCCTAATGGAGACATGATGTATGGGGATGGCATGAAACAAAAACTTGTGGGGATGACATTGCCGAAGGTGGTTCACCCCCCTCCCCTTTCCTCGTTTGCTTCTCAGGCAAGACGACTTGCATAATCTATAGATCGAGTTATTTCACGCTCGCTCGCTCAATGATTAGTTGATATATCTGAGGAGTGCATTTCTGCCTAGAAGCCCCTTCCTCTCAAATTCCTGAAAGCTTCCTTTCATCTTTTCTCCAAAGAGTACGATGGTATACCACAAGAACTCTGAACATAGGCTGAAGCTTTGTCAGAACTGCATACTCTGCATCATATAGGGATAGGAATGTGCACAAAAAACGCCCCCCCCATGCAATGAGTGGTGTGAACAAAAATGTACAAAATTTTATACGTTCAACGAATGGTATAAAGACTTTGGAGATAACCATCCACATGGATACTTTGTCACCTTTGTCATAACTTGTTTCATCTCCATTTCTCACGCGCTCACACTTTCTTCCACATACACACTGTTCTACGTTATCAGTCATCTTTTTTTTAATATAATTGCAGATTCAATGGCGCGCTTTCTATCCAAGCCCATCACCTTCCTTGCTCTAAGCGTCATCCAAATCTGTAATACCATCAAACTACAATCAAACAGCAGATCGTATCGCATCAGATTGGGCGACCTGTATCTTCAGCCAGACGAGATCGACGGACCAGTACACTTTGTACCCAACGTACAGCACGAGTGTTCTTCTGTGTGGGAAGTCACCCATGTGGACGAATATCGCGTGATCATTCGTCACCCACAGATGAACGGCTATCTTTCATACATCGACCCATACCCCGGCGCTGTGTTGATGCTGCGAACGCAACCAAAGTACTGGACACTGAGAAAAGTTGACAACGATGATGAGTGCTTCGACATTCTGGCACCCATCGGACACGAGGGTAGACCACTCGCTATCGAGAATCATCCACTCAAAGTATGGCCGCCGCTAGCTGGTCTAGGGTTTAGATACAGACACGGCAGTCCATCTCTTGTATTGGAACGCGTAATCGCTGAGCGCGACAACAATGCTCAGTCTTGTTCCCATCCTCCAGCCATTGGCGATGGCACGTATTTCATCTGTATCAAAGGCCGATATCTCACTGCGGCGTGCCAGCCTGGGGACTCTGCCCGTCTCTCGTACTACCCAAGTGAAGATGCCCAGTGGACAATTCAGAATCACTACAGCTGTGAAAAAATCGGTGCCATGATCCGCAGCGATAGCACTGGCCTTTACCTCAGTTTTAATCATATGGTGCCCGGAGCAAAGTTGACCATGCAACGTGAGCCTAGGCTGTGGACATTGGACGAGATTCGCGAAACGATTTTTGCGATCCATCCAGCAAAAGATCAGTACCATCGTACTGTTTTAAATGCCACGAATGTGTCCTCGGGACGCTGGGCCATGGCTGGCCTTGCACAACCAGGCCGAAACGTAGATCAAGAATGGGAGATTCTCTCGTGTTGACTACCCAATTTGATATTACTTTGCCTCCACCAGGCTGTACATCAAGACCTCTCTTTTATTCAATCTCTTTGGCATCAACCTAATAATGACACCACCTCCATTCCATTAGAATCCAGCATCCATATTAGAGACCTCTCCTTAATAGCTAATAATTATCTTTAATGTTTACCATCACTTCTCAAAGTAACCCTGTGGTTTTGTATCAACCAGTGTCAAGTTCATCTCCAGAAAAGAAGACCAATGTGTTCGCCCCGCTCCCTTTGTACCCAGAATTTGAACCCTTGAATTGCCCCTTAAATTTCCCTTCCACCTCGAAGGGCGGCTTGGCAGGAGGGCTAGAACGTGAGAACGGATGGTGCATCCAAATTATATTCCTCCTCCAACTTTTGCCACCTCTTTGTTCACCATCCACTCAGCAACACCTGATCCTCAAGGAGACAAATATAACACAAAAAGAGAGAAAAAAAATGACTCGCACCCTCTTTAAGCTGGCAAAGGCTATAGCCATATCCATGGTAGCATGGACCATTTTCCAAGTGTGTGCTGCTCAGGAATTGTCTCCACCAGCACAGTTCCTGCTTGCTTTGGACGATTTTTATCTTGCTACGCCTGATGGAGGGAAGGAAGGATCGCAAGTCTGGCTCACTCATGATGCGGATAAGGCTACCTTGTGGGAGATCTTCACCGACGACAATATCAGAGGACTGTTTCATGTCCTACATGCCTCCTCGAGATTGTCTCTCGACTATGAGCACTTCAAGCCAATGTCCACACTAAAGCTGACGGACAATGCCGAGCGCCGCTGGATGATTGTGGGTCTGGATGACGGTACAATCGAAATACAAACGCCGGAGCGCTATCAGGAGCAGCATCTTGTGATTGGCCTTCTCCCATACGAGATCTACCCACCATTGGTTGGCCTGGTTCTTCCGCGTCAGAGAACAAACGGTCCTGTCCTGAAAGTCCATCGCGTAGAATCCTCAAAACAACAAGTACCATTCGGTATTTGATGTGGTGATATGATAAACGTGAGAGATGCCCAGTTATTACCATGACAGCCATATCTACAGAAAAAAAAAAGGAAGAGAAGAGCTTCTAGTGACTTTGTAGCAACATGAAGGAGAGGACTGTTGAGTTATGACATTGGTTACAGCGATGCATGATTACAGAGAAGAGGAGGAGATTTTGAAGACTGGGGTGGACTTGATGCAAAGATGTGGCCAACCTGCGACCTCTGCCCACTGTTGCGTTCTTTTGGTACCACAGGAATGTATTAAAATAAAGCACGCCATCACCGTCATCTCTTTTTTTCCCGGAAGTGTCGCCACTCAAGCACACGAACCGTACTTTCATATGGATCTGAATGTATATGGGTAATTATTTTTCACAGAATCAACTGCGGGACCAACAGTGTAGGCATCGTATCATAACATGCACTTTTCCGGTCAATCTCACTAGGCGCTAGGGAAAATCTCACTCACGAATAGCATGTTCGAGTGTTGCAAGGCCTGGCTTGTACCTCGCCATATTCATTGAGGTGGGTTCTGTCTAAATGCGTGCATCTAAAGGACATACTATTGTCGCATCCTAGCCATTGGATAAAAATATAACTAACAGACACCAGGAACGAGTGGGACCATTTCATGGTCAAAGATGCACAAAGGCAAACAAGTCATAATAGCTCTCTTTGAGGCACGCTTCTTCATCAACAACACCATTTTCCTTCAGGATCAGAAGTGGCGTTTGTGATGGATGTCAGTGTGTGTACGTACTACACACTGTGGTAGGTTCCTTCTTTCTGAGGAGATATACCTTGCGTATCATTTCGCCACTACGGACATGTATTTAAGCAGCGTTTGCAGACCCACAGGATACGGTGACAAATAAATGCGCCGAATGTGCCTCAACTTAGACTTTACCCAGCACACACGCTAGCTACATTCACCCTCCCTATCCTACTATCCTCTACCCTAGTAAAGGCAAGGCAGGCAGACAGACAGATAGACAGGAAGACAGGCAAGCAGCAGCTTCGGTGCCCCAACCATGTTCCTGTACAATCTCACCCTCCAACCGTCCAATGTCATCAACCAGGCCATTCTTGGCAACTTTTCTGGAACTAAGCAGCAGGAACTCGTCGTCTCCCATGTCAACCGGATCGAGCTCCTTCGCCCTGACCCTTCCACGGGCAAGGTTCATTCCATCCTGTCCCACGATGTCTTTGGCGTCGTGCGCTCCCTGGCCACCTTCCGTCTGACAGGCGCATCAAAGGGTAACCTATTCATGGGCATCGTCTATGTGTTTGTCTTTGAAAAAGCACCATGCCTTGTACGCACATGCAAACTTGTTCATCGTCCACCTACTCATCCACCCTTGTTCATGTCGTGGATCCTTTATAGACTACATTGTAATTGGCTCTGACTCGGGACGCATCGTGATTCTGGAATACAACCCTTCCAAGAATGTCTTTGACAAACTGCACCAAGAGACGTTTGGCAAGTCTGGATGCCGGAGAATCGTGCCTGGCCAGTATCTCACCTGCGATCCAAAGGGTCGCGCTGTTATGATCGGTAATCGCAGACATTTTTGTTTTTATTTTTGATACGCTTTCTTCACTGACGTGTCATGGTTCTTGTTTGTGTCTTCCAGTTTTTTGTATTAATCACAATTCATCGCTACACCCAAAAAAATAATAGGCGCCATGGAGAAACAAAAGCTTGTGTATATTTTGAACCGTGATGCAGCAGCGCGTTTGACAATTGGATCGCCTCTGGAAGCACACAAGTCGCATACGATCGTGTTTAGCTGTGTCGGCGTCGATGTTGGATTTGAAAATCCCATTTTTGCATGTATCGAGGTTGACTATTCTGAGGCTGATCAGGATCCCACTGGAGAGGCTTTCAAGGAAACTGAAAAGGTAAAAATATTCGCACGTGTCTATTGTACAACAAGTTGCACCCTCAAGTCCAGACTTGCGATCCAGAGTGTATGGGACTGATGGAAAAGTCTTTTTTGCCTGTCTTGCTTGTCTCTGCCCACCTTTTTATTATAGATGCTCACATACTACGAACTGGATCTTGGACTTAATCATGTTGTTCGCAAGTGGAGCGATCCAATCGACCGCAAAGCCAACTTGCTGATTGGAGGTAACGATGATTTACTTTGTTGTGCTTCTCATGTAATCTACTACTATTTTTTATCAACTTCCGCTTAAAGAGATTGACCATTCATTTCTTTCTTTCATTTTGTCTTCTACTTACATCTCATATAGTTCCTGGTGGCACAGACGGTCCTTCTGGAGTACTTGTTTGTTCTGAAGACTATATTTCATATCGACACATGGGGGCGGCTACGCTGACAGTACCAATTCCTCGTCGTGAGAACCCTCTGGAGAACAAGGATCGCGGACTGTTGATTGTCACTGGTGTTGTACATAAGATGAAGGACTCGTTTTTCTTCCTGCTTCAGAGCGAGGAAGGTGATCTGTACAAGGTGACTCTGGACTGTACAAGCGACGTTGTCAACGATATCAAGATTAAATACTTTGACACTGTCCCTGTCGCCTCCAGTCTCTGCATTCTCAAGAGCGGTTTCTTGTTTGTTGCAAGCGAACTTGGCAACCAGTAGGTGTCATTTTTTGTTCATGTTGGAAGCACTTTATGACAATTGTAAGGGCTTGGGGGCCTCGGCAAAAGGAACAATCCATTCAAGTTTAGTCTAACGGCAACTATGTCATTTTTTCACTGTACGCTCTTAGTCACTTCTATCAGTTTGAAAAGCTGGGCGATGATAATGATACACCAGAATACTCTAGCAGCGATTTCATGTCGACAGATGGAACTGTGGATGCCAGAGTATACTTTAAGCCATGGCCCCTGGAGAACCTGTTGCTAGTGGATGAGATGACAAGCATGGCACCTCTGACGGATGCCAAGGTGCTGAATCTGACAAACGATGACACACCCCAGATCTATGCTTTATGTGGTCGCGGCCCTCGTTCAACACTTCGGATATTGCGTCATGGTTTGGAGGTTTCCGAGATGGCGGCATCACCTTTGCCCGCCAACCCGACAGCCGTCTGGACGACACGGTTAACAGCAGATGATCCATACGACCAGTACATTGTCGTCTCCTTCTCTAATGCAACACTAGTACTGTCGATTGGCGAGACGGTTGAGGAAGTGACAGACACGGGCTTCTTGGCCACCACACCGACCATTGCCGTCCAACAGCTTGGCCGAGACTCGTTACTGCAGATCTACCCACAAGGTATCCGACACGTTCGCGCCAACCGTCAAGTGACAGAATGGAGAGCACCTGGCGGTCGAGTGATCACACGCGCAGCAACCAACCGACAGCAGGTCGTGATTGCATTGACAGGAGGTGAGCTGGTGTACTTTGAGGTGGACGACAGTGGCAACTTGAGCGAGTCTCACATTCGCCGCGAAATGTCGAGCAGTGTGACAAGCCTGGGTATCCAACCACTGCCAGCAGGTCGCCGTCGGGTACGTTTCCTGGCTGTCGGTTGTGAGGACAACACTGTGCGTATCTTGAGCCTGGAAGCCAACAGTCTCTTGGAGCCTCTGAGCTTGCAAGTCATCTCGGCCATCCCAGAATCGTTGGTGATGTTGGACATGCCCGACCAAATCTCGGGAGGACATTTGACGACGCTGTATTTGAACATTGGTCTGCAGAACGGTGTGTTGCTGCGCACAGTGCTTGATCAGACAACGGGCCAGCTGTCAGACACTCGTACACGGTTCTTGGGCCCACGGGCAGTCCAGTTGTTTGAGATGCATATGGCAGGCAACCCTGCTGTATTGGCCTTGTCGTCTCGCCCCTGGTTGAGCTACCAGAGCCAGTCAAGAATTCATCTGAACCCCTTGTCATACGAATCATTGGACTATGCAGCAAGCTTTACATCGGAACAAGTGCCTGAAGGTGTGGTGGCGATTGCTGGTAGCGAGCTTCGGATCTTTACGGTAGAAAAGTTTGGCAACGTCTTTAACGAGACCCCGATTCAGCTGACCTACACACCACGCCGATTCGCTGTCAACCCTGTGCACAACACATTGGCTATTATTGAGACTGACCACGGCGTGTATTCGACTGAGGAGGAGAAGAAGCTGCTGAAGCCAAAGGCCGACAAGACAACAGCCAAGGAGAATAGGGTGGAGAAGGATCAGAACGGCAATTCAGCCAATGAAGAACAAGAGCCAGAAAAGGGTGAAGGAGAGGAGAACGAGGATGGAGAACAAGCGCCTTCTACGACACTCGATCCAGTTGTGTTCGGTTATACACGTGCAAAGGCAGGTCACTGGGTATCGTTGATCCGTATCCTGAACCCGCTCGAACAAGTGACGACATGCGAGCTGCATCTGGATCAGAACGAGGCAGCGTTTAGTGTAGCGGTGATCAAGTTTGCTTCGCAACCAGAGGGTGTGTACCTGGCGGTGGGCACGGCGAGCGACGTGGTCCTGGCCCCTCGGTCATTGAGCTCGGGTTTCATCCGCATTTACAAGTTCTCCGAGGACGGCAAGACCCTGACCTTTGTGCACAAGACTGCCGTGGAAGACATTCCACAGGCCCTGATTGCCTTCCAAGGCCGACTGTTGGCTGGCGTGGGCAATGTGTTGCGTATCTACGACCTGGGTAAACGCAAGCTGCTGCGCAAGTGTGAGAACCGAGCGATCCCCACCAGTGTTGTGACCTTGCAGACACAAGGTAACCGTATTGTGGTGGGTGATGTCCAAGAGTCGGTCCACTATGCGCTGTACGTGCCCGAGGACAACAAGATTACCGTCTTTGCCGATGATACTCTTCCACGGTGGGTGACTGCCACGACCATGGTCGACTACGACACGATTGCTGGAGGCGACAAGTTTGGAAACGTCTTTGTCAACCGTCTGCCACGGAACGTGAGCCAGGAGGTCGATGAAGATGGGGCCGGCATCAAGTCGGTCGGCAACAAGGGATACCTGCATGGCGCAGCACACAAGATTGACAACGTGGCACAGTTCCATGTCGGCGATATCGTCACGTCTCTGGCACGGACCAACTTTGTGGCTGGAGGACGCGAGCTGCTCGTGTACACGACGCTCATGGGCAGTGTCCAGCTGTTGATGCCATTCCAAACGCGTGAGGACATTGACTTTTTCCAGATGCTCGAGATGCACATGCGCAACGAGATGCCACCCTTGGCGGGTCGCGACCATCTGAGCTACCGTGGATACCATATCCCCGTCCGCTCTGTGATCGACGGTGACCTGTGCGAGATGTACAACATGCTTTCAGGTGACAAGAAGCGCGCAATTGCAGAAGAGCTGGATCGAACCCCTGCCGAAATCCAAAAGAAAATTGAAGACATGCGTATTCGAGCTGTATAGAAAAAAAATACACACACACACACACACTATTTTTTTATGTTTAAAAAAAACCGTATCTTTTATCCATAAAACATGCTCAAATGCAATGTTGCAAGCTACATCATGATATTCCATTGGAACGCAGAGGAGGGGGAGAAATGATGAACAATATGATACATTGGTGACAAGAATTGGGTAACGGTGTGCGGTGAGAAAGCTGGTAGATGAAGTACAGCGTGGAAGGGGGGCACTGTCAATTGACACCTAGACAAAACAAAGAAAAAAAAGATATACACAAAAAAGGGGGAGAGAGAGAAATGCGAAGAGGGGGGGGTATTTGTGGTTGTTGAATGAAGAAAAAAAAACAGTAGCTCTGAATATAGACACTAGATAATTTAGCGTCGCGACCAAATACCCGACAGGCGATAGAGCATGCTGGATCGTGACCGACCCGATTCTTCGGGTTTGACAAGAGCCTGAGCAGCTGCCTCACCACTAGCCTCTGCAAAATCGCACACGTTCCAGTTGCCCGGTGGTGTCGGTGCTACTGGTCTGCCGCCGCCGCCACCGCCTTCTTTGGAACTGTTGGTGCTGCTAGCACTACTGGTGGTGGTGGTGCTGCTGCTACCGTAATGATAGTTTCCATTGTGGTGGTGGTCCTTGCCCATGCCATAACCCCAGAAACGCGACAACCTTCCGGATACTGTAGCGTGCCCATTCAAGGTGGCATAATGTGGTCGTGTTTGCGAACCCAGACTCAGACGAGGCGGCGCAGGTGCTGTGCTATTCGTTGTCATGGCAGCCACGCGTTGAAGATCTTCACTGGACGAGCCTTGGTGTCCAGAACCTAGAATTTCCATCTCACCACCGTCTCCTCCTGAGGCTGCCATGGCTGCTGCTGCGGCGGCGCCTGCAGCATGGCCCAGGCTATGAAAGCGTGGTATACCAACCACATGACCCTTAGGGGATCGTTCGGTCGATTGCAAATTTTGTTGTCGCGAGAGAAGTGTCCGGCTGCTATTGCTCGATCCTCCTCCTCCCCCTCCTCCTGTCCGTCGATGGCTATCTGAGGAATCTCTTCGAGCCAATGGACTGCTTGGTGGCAGTTGTCGCAGAGGAGGTCGCTGCAGATCCAGCGATTGTCGACGATAGTCCGTATTCAAGGCATCATAGTCAGGGTCTCTTCCAAGCTCCAAACGAGGTTGCGAACTTGACCGTACGAGGTGAGGAGGTGCCGCCATTGGTGCTGCTGCAGACGCTGCCATACCTACGTCGCTACCTCCGTGGCCTGATCCCTGACCATGGTTTTGACTGCCATGGTTACTGCCACGACGACTTCCTCCTCCACCACTACTGCGTGACAACGAAGATGGTTTACGGAAAGGATTGATCTCGCCACTAAAATCGGCAGAGCGACGCTGCTGCTGGGGTTGATGGGGTGATAGTTGCTGTTGATTCGTGGAGGGTGAAAATGTCCAACATCCATTCAAGAACGATGATGTCTCAGAAGGCGTCGATCCTGATCCTTGCGACTGATGCGATGAGGCGTCCGACGAGCGGCGTTCCTTTTGACTAGTCTTGGCTTTGCTACCACCACCATTGTCTTTGCGACTTTTGGAACCAGACTTTAAACCACTACTATAACGTGAAAGAATGTCGACCGACCGCCGACGGTGGACAACGATGGCTGACTGTGGCGACAAAAGTTCGGACGCGTCCACTGAACGCCGTCTATTGAGTGCGCTCGTATTTGGGAGCGTGGAAGCAGATGGAAGATCCTTGTTGGGAGCACTAGAAGCGGGAAATGATAAGTCGACTCCTGTCGTGGATGCACGAGCGCGATGGTCTGCATGCTCTTCTTGTCCCACCAATGTAGATGAAGGTGAGGTTCCTGCTCCTCCTTTTGATGGCGATGTCGACGATGGTGGTGATGAACATGAAGTAGACGACGATAAAGGAGATGAAGATGAACTTGGAGGTTCAGGGGCTGGTTCCACTACAGAGGCTGTCGCTGTCGAGGAGAATGCATTTGGCGTTGATGAATTCGAGAACATGGGTGATACAGCGGTTTTCCCTGCACTGATGTACTGGTATTGTTTCTCTGCCTCACTGGAGGCCATTAACGGCTCGTCCGAGCGAGGCAGCCGACTAAGATCACACGACTGGCGGGGTGGAGGCAACACTGGTGGTGAACAAGGCGATTCCATGATGGAAGGAAGACTGACGCGACGTTGGCTGCTGACCTTTGGTGTATGGCTCGATGACGACGACGATGATGCCTGTGACGGTGCTGGAAGTGGAAGCGACTGTGCACTGGACTCTTTAGCATGGCTGGTGTTAGGCACGGTCGTCCTGCTGCTACCACGCGTCGATATTGACGAGACAGGTGATGCTGGAGAGATACTCGATCCCTTTTCCGAACCACTGTGCACTGAGCCGGCTGAAGACGACCCAGTCGCGCCCGAGGTATAAGGTGTGCTCGGGGAAAGAATCTGTGAGAGGCGGTGATGAAAGTCACTGCTGCTACGCGGACTGACAAACGGGTCCTTGCCTTCATCATCCGGCGTGGTATCAAGAACGCCCCGTTGCATAGCTGAATGTTGTCGGAGTAGATTGGCCACTTCGGGATGATTCCTTGCTGCTGCAACGGATAAGGGTGATGACCCATACTAATACACACAAAAGAATCCCCGTAGTTTGAAGTGATATAGATTGAGTTTCAACGCCAAAGACATCCCCACGCGTATAGATTTCCTCCATTGGGTCAATGTAAACAGATGAAAGACTCTTACCTTGTCTTTGACATCTACTTTAGCACCATGACGCAGGAGTACTTCAACAATGGCTAGACATCCATTCGCAGCTGCAAAATGGAGTGGTGTAGATCCTGTTGTCCCAACTGTCTGACTATCGAATCCATGAGGCGTAAGAAGAATGTGAGTAGAACACTTGTTAGATTACAAAAAAAACAGGAAACAGGAAACAGGAAACATAAAGACTAGGGCACATCATTGGCTTATCGATAAAGAATGTTGTTATCTCTTTCAAAAACCAATTCACATGGATGTTAACGCAGTCGTTAGGAGGGTAACTTACGCGCCGACCCTGCTCTTTTCGCCACTGTACTTTCTTGGCCAACGACGGGAGTTGACGTCAGCGCCTCGCTCGATCAAATAAAGGACGACGGGAACATTGGCGTTGCTGCAACAGGCGGCATGGATAGGCAACACGCCGTTCACGACCGAATCAATAGGCTGTCCTTGATCCAAAGCAAATTTAACGAGACCTAATAGATATTGAGTGTTTCAGTCAGTGTATCCCATCCATGAGGGGAAAAATAAAGACATTCAGTGTTGATCGGATGCAGTGTATATGACATGCCAACATTGAGAGAAAAAGAAAGGGTAGAAAGGGGGGAGGGAAGGAGTGAGGAAAAAAGAGAGAGAGAGAGGCAAGGAGAGAGAAAGAGGAAGAGGAAGAAGAGGAAGAGGAAGAGGAAGAGGAGATGAAAGGAAAGAAGAGGAGGCGAGTGGTGAGGGAAGGGGGGACAACAAGGATGTCATGCTTTCCACCTCCCCCTCTCTCTCCTTTCTTATTCTTCCAAGGTCAAACAAGGATCAACTGACAGGGCTGGGGTAGGGTGTGCCACTCCCCAAGACTTGCCACATTGGCCTCTCACTACGAGCAAAGATATAGTTGAGGAGTGACAGCAATAGTGAAAAGAGAAAAGGCACATGAGAACGAACATGACTACGATGAAGAGCTGAGGAGGCCAAGGTAAGCGAAGAAAAAGCCAAGTGGGGCCAGCGCCAACAAAGGGGAAGGGATGACCTTGAGACCAGAGCAAGATGGAAACATCGCTCCACAGAAGAGTGTGTGTATGAGTGAGAGAGTGAGAAAGAGGACGACGACAAAGTCGACGATGAATGACATGAGAACAGGGGTTGGATAGGTCAAGCTTTGTGATCCCGTCCGTTAGGAGAATGTGGGAGTGTGTGCAAGACAAAGGGCAAGATGAGTAACCCTGGCACTGCAAAGGGGGGGGGACAGCCAACGCCGGCCCTCGCTCTTTACCATCCTATTATTGTCATTTCGCTCAACTCTCTTCGCCTCCTGCCTACCCACCTACCACCTACCTCTCCACCCCGGTATTAAGATAAACGCACCCACCATCTCTCGATAAAATAGGAGAGTGGCCAAAACTCAAAAGGGACTGTTTCAAGAACACAGCTTCGATCTTCACGATCGTCGCTATGACGATAGAGCCTCCTACTCCGCTGGGTACCTTTCGATGGGACGAGAAACACAATTGCCCAACCCTCCCATTTCTCACTCGCACGCGTTCTTGCTCTCACTTCACCTGCTTCTCTACTTTTTTTTGCGTGGCTCTTCTTCTCCTTCACACTTGTCTGTCGCGACAATATAAGTAAAGGCATAAAAAAAATTGCAATGTCCCACAAGCAGCTCCAAAAAAGAAAGGGACACAAGAAGAGCGTAGTCGACTCCGTTTGCAGTGGGATGACAAACCAGGTACAGAAAATGACATGGATACCAGGGAGCCAGCTGAGTAACAGCACGCGAGCCAGGCATAAAAAAAAGGTCCAACAATAGCAAATGACCAGCATCGAAAGAGCGCAAGCAATAAAAAACAGAAAACTCTGCCGTGTCTCCAATATGATCTGCAAGGATATTCAGTAAAAAGTGGTGCTCAAAGAGTGCATGCCCAAGGAGTCGCTTAACCCACCTAAGTTCCCGCTGGCTGCACCAGAATGCAGGCCCAGGTTCTGAAAGGACTTTTTGACTGGTGTGCCTGGCTTGTTGGTATTGCTGGTAGGATGATGGTGGTGCAAGAACGAAGTCATGGTGGACAGAGTGCCTGATGGATGGTCATCAGAAAGAGAGACTGGGGCGCTTGGCTGTAACTGTTGTTGGGTTTGAGGAGCGGGGTACTGTGCGTGGTGGTGGTGGTGGTGGTGGTCACCAGTGTGATTGGGATGGCTGTGGTGGTTGGTGTGGCTGTTGCTACTCGTGACGGTGGCGGAGGCGGTGGTGGAGGTGGTGATACTGTTGCTATTGTTGTTGGTGGTGGTGCTGCTGCTGTTGCTACCGTTGCCATTATCGCTACCGGAATGACCAGAATTGGACGAGGACGAGGTCCTCAGCTGGAGCATGGCCCGCAGAGCAGGCATGGCGCGATGCTGAATCACGGTATGTGAACAAGACGCACACAAATATACAAGAAAGTGGGTGAGTGAATGAGAGTGAGGGTATGAAAGTGCGAGGTGTTGAGAGCGAAGAGTGTGAGAGAATGTGTGAAGAGCAAACAAGGTGAGTGTAAGGAAAAAATGAAATGGTGGCTTTTCACGCCTATGGTTCATGTGCATGCCCTACCGTCGACCAGTTCCCCTGGCAATACCCGTCCTCCAAAAGATTACTAAACAAACATCGCTGTGTTGCGTTTCGGGAACACAAGAAGCACTCCCATACGCCAGTGAGCAGAACTTATTCTGCACTTTCAGGTTTCTGCGACCCACCACACAATAACATTTTTCCCCAGCGATAGCCAAGTGAAGCATTTGTCCTCTCGGAGGAAAGTCGCTTTCTCGGATAAGACGGCAACACTATCCTCCAGAAACATGACATGATACTACAAGCAAAGGAGAGACGGAGACTATATTAAGCAGCAGCTCCTTATGGTCTTGGGCTGTAGGTAGTGACGCGTAAGGAAACCATGAGAAATTCTGCAATACAGCAACAAACCCCATTTGTACTGTCAAGTTTTTTTTTTCATTGTAGGGCTTGGGGAGTTCCTGAGATTCTCGAAATGCCCCCAGTTTCTCGTTCCTGGGTACCTTAAACAAGATTATTCGGACCAAGATTCAAATGAGATCAAATAGCAGTAATCACTGTGGATGGATGTACAGTCATTTTGAGTGCGTAACAGCCTTGGATAGGTGCACAATCGGATGGGCAACGAGCAAACAATTGCAAGCTTATGGTTGCATTCTTGTCTTTGGTGGTCTCGTAACTGTGGAACACATGTGGACAAAGATCCATCCTCCTTACTCTCTCTGATGGAGGTGGCCACGAAGATCGGACATCTCTGTCGGTGCAGGCGCCCTCTACGGACAATAATATAGCTACTTGGGCCTCTCTCCAAATGCTTGTGGAATATACACCAAGCAGAACGACATCAGTCAAAATTGCTCGATGGTAAATCAGCCTGACCGCGCAGCCGTTTCAGGTGGCGCTGGTCTCTTCTGCATAAATACTGAGAAATAACCGCACTGATGATGTTGTCCGCGCCACCAAGTACATTATAACAAGCTTTCTGGGCGTAACGGAATGGCGCAAAAAAAAAAAAGGTATCAAGACTACTCGAGAATACTTCTGTTCCAGAAATGCTCTTTACTCAATTACGGACACTTCACCAGACTCATCGGGCTATCCACACGCATATCTGCCAGGGGCGGGTATCTAGGCATTCGCAAGCAGCGAATACGGATCCGAGGACAAGGCAAAAAAAGTACACATGTAGCAAGTTGTGTGCTCAGGAAAGAGTGTAGAACAATAAGGTAGGTGAAGAGAGATACACATTGCTCCATGAGTTACTGCCCCGATATCTGTTGGCTGGTAACAATTTGTATTTTTGACATTGTTTCCTGAGGGTTAGAAATACCCTTCTACCGCTTTAAGATTGATAATACGAAGGATACCAGCAGTTAGGCTTCACTTTGTGCGCTGTTCTTGGATGTATCATATGTCTAAAAGACCACGCTTGGTTCTTGTCTACTCGATGAGGTATGCCAGTTCCAGTGTGGGCAGACTATCCGCCAGCCACTACAGTTGACATGGAACAACGTTTCCCCAGAGGCGTGCAAGTTCCGAGCTTATAGTGATCACTGAAGAAGCCAAAACCTGGGAGTAGGATATATATTTATACCTTTCAACGTATTCCTCTCGCCTACTCACATAGTAGGATACTGGATGCCAAATGGCACATTCAAAATGGCATCTACCACTAGCACAATCACGCGTATGAACCTACAGCTGTCAGGTGCAGCGACCAATAACAAATCCGCAACAGTAATCTACCTCGATGCATAACATCTCTAGACCCCTCCCTCCAAAGCGCAGAGTGTATCCTAAGCAACTCGTTTGGTGAACTTTGATCACTCGACTTCGTCCTGATAGGGTGCATGCTCTACTCCTGCCTCCTTAAACAGCCGTAGCAAGATGGGGGTTATCCAAAAGAAACCAAGTAGGAACGTCCTACGAACACTGAAATGAATTTACAAATTTAGCATGGACAACCCCGAGAACCAATTGGCTAATCAATCTCCTATTGGGTTTGTGCGTTCACTGCCAGGCACGCCCAAGGGCCATCCCCCATCCAAACGTGAGAACACGGCGATCATTCCCTCGCCGTTATTAACCAAGCAGCAGCCATTTCATCAACAATACTGCAGCTATGGAGCGTTTATCACCATGAAAAAGACACAGCTTCTTGTCCTACTATTCTCACTTTTGTGGATACATCCACAATGCTCTCACCTGGGTACGCCAGGGGATAAAAAAACTGAAATTTCAAGAGGGAAGAAACACAAACGTTGACTATAATGACCTCCGCGGAGAGGAAGGTGTGAACGTTGTATAAAATGATGAGTTTTTGAACCTCTGGCATGACAATCTCATTCCTCTTTTTTTTTCATTTCGTTGGGAACTGCTTCATTGCCAATGACTCGCTCAAACGTGACTCCAGGCGCACTGGCCACAGCTGCAGTAGCAGCATGGGCCGTAAAGAGGCTTGTCTCGACGCTAATCTCCAATCGTGGTCGTACCCTTCCGTCGCTCCAACACGCTCCCTGTGAGATTACTAGCAAGTCGGCATACCCGGAAGACTTTTACCCAGGTTGGTGTTCTTTATAGCAGTCTAGCCCCACTCTCATTCATTACTCTCATATGGCAGATCCCTAACGCCTCTTTTCTTTGATAAACATGGGCATAGGTGGACAATATCTTACTTTGCCATTGCTCGGCGAGATGCACTACTTTCTCTTTGGGCCCAGTGACAGTAACAAGAAAATTGTCTTTGTTCACGGCTTATCAACTCCTGCTTCGGTCTACAGCAAGATCGCCCGTCACATGGCTGAGAGTGGTTGTCAGGTTTTGCTCTATGGTAAAGTCTTGAAGAAAATTTCTCGCCCTTTGTTATTCATACTTGGCATGCATGCTCTTTTTCATTTTTGAGTATACCCCAAGAAAAAAGAAAACAATGTGATGGTGCAAATACGCCACTTCATACTTATTTTTTTATCGCTGTCCAATGATCATCATAGATCTTTACTCGCGCGGGTATTCTGTGGGTCCACCTGTGGACCATAATATAGATCTTTATGTGACCCAGCTGAAAGGGCTTCTCAGCCATGTGGGATGGAGTCGATGCAATATTGTGGGGCTCTCCCTCGGAGGAGCCATCTCAGCCTGCTTTGCCCATGCATACCCCGAGCAGGTCGTCTCACTCACCTTCATTGCGCCAGGCGGGCTACTGGTGGTACGAACGAGCACCATTTTTGTTCAACAAGATAACAGCGAGATTTCTTTGGACCTACGGACTAGTTGCCTAATCACCAAACTGATCACTAACCCCCTCCTGTAATTTTGCAACCCTTCTCCCTCTCTCCCTCTCCCCCCCCCTACTAGCCGTCCGAGATTCCTTTTGTCGGTAAAGTCTTTGGCTACTTGCCCTTCAGCGAGGATATCCTCTCGCACAAGGCTTTCCGGGACTATTTTTCCAAGCGCAACGTAGAATCGATGAGGAACGAATTCAAAGAGCACGGTGAGATACCTGCTGTCATCCAGGAAGCAGCCCAAATCCTCGAGCTCCAGTTCCGCTATCACGAAGGCTATGCGCGCGGAATTATGTCCACACTGCGCAATGTCCCTTTGACGGCACTGCATAGGCAGTTCCGGTCCTTGCACGGACAAAACTTCCCAGTACAGGTGATCTGGGGAACACGCGACACCGTGGTGCCGGAGAGCACTGTCAAGACAATTCAACAACTCATCCCCGACATAAAAGTTACCCGCGTTATCGGTGCAACACATTCGATCACGATGACCCACCCGGACGTAGTGATTGATCAGCTACAGGGCTTTGTGGCTGAATAACACCGCTGTTCTCTTTGACTACCCTCAATCGACAAATAATAGTAATATAATAATAAAAAAAAACGTATACACGTCAACGAAGCAACGATTGCATCGATGTGAGACTTTGCAGAGAAAAAAAAAAGTGAGAGAGGTGTCTAATACGACAATAATATGTGTGCGCGTGTGCGAGTAACGATGAGAAACTTTTGCGCTTGAATTTGCGTCACTCGTTTGCCTTCCTTTTTAGCAAGACGAATATTTCAACAGTTTTCTTTCCCTACTCTTCTCCCTCACTCTCTCTTTCTCTCTCTCTCACTCCAACACACACCTGCCCATTTCTCTCTCGTTCATCATTCACCAATAGATATGCCTCCAGCAACTGCCCCTCCATCGTCCCTCGCCGAGCGACTCCAGGCTCTCGTCAAGGTAAGGTGACATTCAGCCATGCGTAACAATGGACCCGACCACGCCATGTGCCACGCCTCCACCTGTTCCAGCAAGCGAATTACAGCACCAATGACCACTCCACCGATGGACTAGATATTTGTCACGAAGGGCAAAAAGAAAACCAACTGGTTTATTCCTTCCATCGTATGGTCTCCAGATGAGTAGCCCATCAACACGTGTCATACTGGATACTGGATTTCATCTGGGCATTGGCTCTTTTTTTGGCGACCTTTGATCAGCTCCTCTTCACAATGTCGCGTTATGTACAAAAGGAACAGCCCACTTTACCAGCAGAAGAAGACGACTGTAGGCGAATAGAGTGCACCAGTCTAGGAAAACTTGCCGTTCAGCATGGTTCATTTTTCTCTTTCAATGATCTGGTTGCCAACCCATGATGGAACACCTCCCACTTGTCCATTGCAGTCTCAAAGGAATGAAAAGAAAGAACAATATGGTGATCGCATGTGAGCCTACAACGCGGGAGTCCCAGCTGGGTTGAACGGAATACACCCATGTGTCTGTTAAGTACTAAAACGGAAGGCAGGCGTCTTCGCCAAGCTTGGAACCACGGAAGGACCACTTATCCCGCTCTGGCACCTTGTCTTTACGTCAGTTTAAACGAGCGAGATCTCTCTCCTCTCTCCTCCTCCCTCTCTTCTCTTTCATTACTGTTTGCTGTAGAATTGTGTCTCGCAATGGGAGAGCTACAAGAGTTTGGTGTTTGGCGATAGGCAACGCGGGAATGAGTGGGGCTGGTCGGCATCCATCAGATGGGCGTAGAGATGGAGCTGATGGGTAAATGAGCAGAGTAGTGTACTAACCGTCAACGTTGAACCTGCTTCGTACACGTTTTTCTTTCTTTTTCTTTCCGTTCTTTCTGTGTTGAATACGGATTTCCATGACCTTTGCCAACCTATCACGATGACAACCATGACCTTGACCTTGACCTCGACTTCGATCACGAAAACGAAACGAAACGATAACAGGGACCTCAATTTGTGTGGTGGCTGGGCCACATCACTCTGATCTTCTGTTCATTGATGTACTTCACCTATTGGGTAACTTTCCGTTCCTCCGCCGGAGCCCACTGGTACTCGCGCGCCTTCTTCGGAGCCCTCGTCTCCTATAGCGTCGTCGTATACAAGTCATTCCCTGTAAAGTATCTGTTCGCCAAGCGTCACTTTGCCCTTCTTTTTCTTACTTTTCTTTTCCAACTGGATGATGACCTCCAAACAGGATAAACACGCTCAGGACCACACGACAATAACAACAGCAATAACATGGGCTTGATAGGAGAGGAGAACACTTGTAACGTGGCACGCAGACAGCTACTCGGCAACAACATAACTTACGCTACCTTGAGCGAGCGAGAAAGGAAATTTGGCTTGAGGGCAGGCGTTTAGCCAAGCCATCCCGTACTTTTTCTATGCCAAGAACGTGCAACTCATGGCTCTTTCGATATGGAGATAACGAGATGGTGACAACACTGTCAACAACTGTGTCACTTCATTCTTACACACACCACATTCACAAAAGGACAAAAAGAACAATAACTCCACATTCATTGGACAGTGTCAAGTTATCCGTCGCCTATACATGCAAACTTTTTTTAACAGCTCTACTAAACAGCATGTTTTTTCACATTTCCTTCTTGCTCATATGATAAAAAATAGCAAGTTCAATTCACAGCTCAGTTTGCACAGACAGTGTTCGCAGAGGAAAATGTCCAGTACCTCCTTATGGCAATCTTCTGGTGGCGATCGACACCTATGCTTGGTACGTTTTTATATTATTATTATACTGGTCAAATTGTGTTTTTAACGCTTGGTTTGTATGTTCCCTATCTTTCAAGTACTTATTCGTCTTCTTCAATACCGTGTGCCACTCTCTAGCCCCCCTCATTCCTTATGTCATTTTCGCCTTCTTCAACTCGCTCAACTACATCCGCACCAACATTTTGCCTGCAATCTTCCCACCTGCTCCTGCTGGCCAGTCCAACCCCACCAGCGCACAGATCGCTAACATCTCTCGAAGAATCCAGGCTTGGACTGAGAAGAACCACGCTCCTGCCATGGCCTTCGTGGCCTATGTTGAAGTCGTCGGCGTCATGGGCTCCCTGATCCTGGGCGCTATAACGTAAGTAATTGCAGCATCTACTGTATAGATCTTTTTTTTTTCTACCACTCAGTCCTACTCGTACATTTGTCTCATCTTGTGTCTCAATTTCAACATGTGTATATAGCTTCCAATCGTCATTCCTGTCACCTATCGTGTACGCCAACTTCCTGCGCTTCCGCTACTTCTTCTCAATTCACACTCGCACTGCATTCGCTGTACTCCGTGCACGCCTGGACAACATCATCACCCCTGCTGGCCAGCCTTCAAAGTTCCCACCATATGTCGTTCAGGGTTACACAGCCCTTCGCGGAGCCATCACTCGTTTTGGTATGGCGGCAGTCCAGCAACCTACAAACCGTGCCCAGTAAGCTTTAGGACGAAAGCAGATTGTGCATTGGGAGGGATTCTGCTCCCATGTAGAAAAAAAAGAACCTCCTGAATAACGGACAGGTGGAGAAACACACTAGTACAATAAAAAAGAACCCAGTTCGACACTCTTCGAGAGGCTTTTTCATCCCTCGAGGCAGAGGATCTAGTAAGAGTAAGGACTATACAACGAGCAAGAGCCTAGCAGCTTAGAGCAACATTTTTTTGGTTATAGCTACTAAATTTGTGGCTTTGGCAGTACGACAGAGGATCATCTACTTCTTATCTTTTACAGTTTGGAAAAGCTGGATGCTTTGACTTCGCTGCTAGATCTACCTTTCTGGCTTACTCTCACACTCAACACTAGACCATCCATACCCATTTTCAGGCCTGGAGTCTTTTTTATTGTTATCATTATTGTTACTATTATTCTCGCTGAAAAGAAAGTACTAGACATTTTGGGCCGAAGGAGGAGAATCAGAATTGCCACCTATGGAACACCATAATGTATGTCGCTACTCAGCTCGACCCAGTTTGTTTTTTCACCCCATTTTTGGGAACCCTGGCGATCTACTTCTACATTTGTTTCCATTGAAAGGACAAAGCCATATTTCTCGACCCATGGCAAAAAAAGGAAGCAGAATTTCTTTCAATGGAATCCACACCAGCGTTATATGTATTGGCCAGGTTTGCCGACAGCTGCGTCGCATACGGAAGCCGGCGCCTCTTTGGCTACTTTTTATTTCCATAGCTGGCCACCTCCCCCCCCGCGCCGTTTTGGACTTTGTCGATTAGTTATGTTTACTTCAAAGAAAACAAAGAAAACGTTTAACAAATCATTTCCTGAATTTACACCTAAAGGAACCCACAAACAGAAAGAGAGAGTATGTGTAGACCCGGTGGCCACTGCGCTGTAAAGGACCGGTCTCATCACTTTGGATAGCACCAGCCGTTTTTATATAATTGTATAGACGGAGCCAACTCTTTTTGGAACTTGGCTTAGAACAAACTAAGACAGTTATAAATCATATACCGAAGATCATTCCTGTAGCAACCATAAAAATCCTGGCCAGGGTTTCAAATGAGCTGCGCCGCAAAAGTAACAGTGATTTATAGGGTCACTTGTGTATTTTTTTCCTGTGTCTCACAGCCAGACTCTCTCAAGCTCCGAGTGTGGACGGCGTTCACCCAAAGCGCAACACCGCGGCAAGCGAAGAAAGCTTAGCTACAAGCGGTAGACAGACCAACTTGGAATCCAACACGCGCAGCACCAGAAGACAACGGCTTACCAGCAAATTCACAAGATCTGACACCCACACATTGTTGTATATGTTGAAAAAAGGAGGGAGCGTGGTGGATGCAGGGACTCTTGAACGGAAAAAAAAAAAGAATCAATCACGTTGTTCTGGACCTCTCTTTCATAAGTGATAGAATATCACGACTTTCAATGTAAAAATAGAAATGAGAGTGAACATAAAAAAAGGGCCACATGCAAAGGTGAGGAAAACTAATTTCTAGGTTAACCTGAAGGATCCAGCCACGCCGGCATCCTTCCCTTTATATAAGAAATCGATATCTATCTATATTCTAACAACTTGGGTCTCGATTGTGGTCTCGATCGGACTCCATGCTTGCGTGTATCTTGCCTAACACATGCGGGATGTATTGTTTTTCGACCTGTTCTAACAGGTCGGTGGTGCGTTTGTACTCCTTTTTTTGGATCATCGGCATGAGCAGAGCTGTAGGCGAAGCCGTGTTGTGCGGGCTGTTGCCCGGTTAGACATTGTAGAAGGGGATTCCTGACAGGCAGTGTTGAGATTGAGATAGTGGGCTGTCTCTGGCTCGGTTGTTCCGTGTCCGCTTTCGCCTTGTATGTTTTGAAGACTGATAATTAGAAATAAGGGTCCGATTTGCGTCGTTGTCCGAGTCTTGTCCTCGATCTCGGTCTTGATCCTGATCTTGAGTCCTGCTCGTGTTCTTGATCCGAAAAGATGTCGTGTGGTCTTGCGGTCGGGCCCGGAGGATCTTGGATCGTTTAACTGGGTATTCTGGAGTATACCAGTCAGGTCAGAACGGGCGATGATGTGTATATTCGCTTCATGGAGGTGATGGGTGTTTTTTGCTGTTGGTCATGAGTGGTGGTGTCGGTGAAATGGGATTGAGCTCATTTATGTTGGTACAAATAACCTGGATTCGTGATGTATTCGTCGCTCATTGGTGGATGCATGTATGTCGTGATCAGATCGTCAGCTTATCGTGATGGGTCATTTTAGAGTCTCTGGGTTGTGGGTTCTCATTGCCGTACGTTAGTCGAACCGTTCACCCTCAAGTGACTCCAGAGGCGTTAGACCCCCGCGAAATAGTAACAAGGAATCGCCTGCCGTGAATACGCCAGCATAGGTGCCTGAGGAATTTAATGGAACACCTAAATCTTGCCTGGGTGCGTGCCGACAAAAAGTTATCTTGCCCAATCCTGGCGAGATTTTTTCGTCCAACACGACATGGAATCCATTGTACTCATCCCAAGATATATATCTTGGGACAATGTTTGTGTAAGAAAAAAAAATAAAGAGGCCCACAGTAAGTCTACACCTTCCTCTGCATCCACCAATATTGCCCTGGTGTAATTCTTCTAGAGGTTTCCAATCTCCTCCATAAGCAAGGGAGTGGGTTGTGCGGCAACAACAAGCACGAACGGGAAAATCATGTGGGTATGTGTGCTCATGGTTGTGTTTTCAAGTTCTAGGCAAAAAAAAAACGTTTTCAACAGCTAGCGGCTACCGGCCCCCCACACTGGGCGCCAAAGATCTTTTTCACGCGATGTGACCTAAGCGGTAGACAGATCAACTCGCAATCCAACACGCGCAGCACCATAGAACAACAGATTCACAAGATCTGACACTCTCTTTCACACATTGTAACTTTTTTTTATATGAGCAAGTGACATGCCTCAGAAGAACTATGTATGGGAAGCTATGTGGATGTA